>VZUI01072941.1:0-144024 GCA_013401135.1 Cettia cetti
TCATGAGAGCAAAGCCCTCGAGGTCGTGCCTGGTCCTGTTTAGTATTATTGCTGTAATTGTCATTGTTTGTTTGCATGGTTCTAAATACTACTAAAGAACTGTTATCCCTATCCCCATAACTCTGCCTGAAAACCCCTTTAATTTCCTAAATTATAATAATTTGGAGGGAGGGGATTTGAATTCCATATTTCCTAAGGAGGGCTTTTAGGTTTTTCTTTTTGTTTTATTTGCTTGTCTTTTTGTACTACTACATTTGTATTTTTAATATTCCTAGTAAAGAACTGCTATTCCTATTCCCAAATCTTTGCCTTAAAGCCCTTAATTGCAAAATTATAATAATTTGGAGGGAAGGGGGTTTACATTCTCCATCCCAGAGAAAACTCCAGTGTTTCCTGGCGGCTACCTGTTTCTCTAAACCAAGACACTGTTGTGTGGTTCTACATCTGCAAATGAGCTCTTGGTGCCGCTGAAACCTGTGCAAAATTTGGTTATTTTTGGTGTGGTGATCATTACTGCAACTCCCAGCACAAGTGGTTCATACAATAGACAGATTATACTGCACATCAGAAAGGTCATTGTTTGGAGCATTACTTGTAATAGCAACACCATTCCATTAATGAGGAAATACTTTATCCAGTCCTGCCATTTCAAAGTTTAGAGACATCTTTTAACCCAATACTCATTTTTATTTGTATTATTTTTGTCATTTTCTTGCAGGAAGCCATTGAATTGAGATAGGTATTTGAAAACAAGGAGCATCAAGGCAACTGCCTGTTATTAGTCATTTCACGATTACTTTTTTAAAGCTATTACAAATGCTACTAGTCAAAAGGCAAATTTACAATAGATTTATAACACTCTTTGGATTAATCAGAAACTTGTTAAACTGGGAAAGGTTTTCTTTACAAGTTTCATCTATATAATGAGGAGAAAAATGTAGCCTAAGATTTAAGAAAACCTTGTGGTCAAAAATGTAATTAGCTAAGAGGCTATCTCAGAGAAGAAAAAAACCCAACCCTGTTCAAGTTTACAACTGAGCTACATTTTTCCATTATTGTTACTAAAATACCCTTCACTTGTGAAGTGTGTAATGACTATTCTGTAGCAAGCAATACAGGAAGCCAGCCACGTTTACGGATTTTCCTTATAAAGCCACTAGCTTTCAGATGGAAAATCCATTTATTGTTTCTTTTCAGACCTTTCTATTTAATTTTCAAGACATTAGCCTAAAAAAATCCCACTATCTGCATACACTGTAGTAATATCTTTAAAACCAGCGGAAGGAAGTTGCTATTTACATGCTGTGGGTGCTGACCACTGGGCAGCAAAAAGGCAGTTTTATCTCCAGGCTTAGAATAAACTATTGTTCTAAATGTGTTTTGTTCCATGTTAATTAGGGTATTGAGATGATTGTCATCTTTGTACGATGATCAAATGGGCAGCTCTGGAATTTGAGAAGCTCGGGAATTCATTAGGTGTGCCTGCTGTAAGCTGCAAAGCCACCCTTTACCGCTCAAGTCATGCCATGTGAAGTGTGAGACAGATACAGTAATGAGGAGGACTGAGCATTTTCTGTTGCAATTTACCAGGAAATTTGCTTATGAAAAGAGAGAAAAGACTCTTCCTTCCCATTATATCAGGGTCAGAAGTTCCAAGTTAATAAACATATTAAAAAAAATAGCAGCGCTGATTCAGAATGTATTATTTTTAGTGAATTGTTTTGAATATATTTCAATTTGAGTGAAAGCTCCTTAGCAATATTGAAATTGGTTACAGGAAAGGGATAATGGGGATGGAGGAAATCAAGTCTCTATAAGCACAATCAACAACCTGAGGTGTCTTTGCCCTTTTAAAGAAGTAATGTGTCATTAAAACTTCTGTTAAAAATTGATTTTAGAATATATAATAAAATAGGGCTAAGAAGAATTTGTATTATTACCCTAAAATCAATTCATTTTCCACACCAATAACAAAGGAAACATTGCAAAGAGATAAAACATTAAACTGCTATACCTATCACTTCAGCTGAGCAATAATCCAAACACTTCCCAAAGCAGAATGTCATTCACAGTCAGCTGGAAAAATCATCATAGTTTCATCTTTCCTCTCCCTTAGCAGAAGTAACTCTGGAGAAACTGGGTAATTTAGCTGACCTTTTTTTTTTTTTTTTGGGAAAAGCAGCATGCTTTAGCACTATCTTCAACTTCCTCACATGCTTCCCTTTCTTCTATATAAAAAAAATCCCTCCTGCCTTCTGTGCTTCTGAACACACAGCACCCAAAGCACAGCTCCGCTTCCCTGTGGCAACAAACAAAGAGCAATAACCAGAGGAGTGTGCACAGGAGTGGGAGGTTACTCAGCATGCAAGGTAACGCTGCAGGATCAATGACACGACTGTCTGCTCCAAACTGAGAGCTCATCAGCTGGGAATCACTGAGGTGAGGAAGGACGTGGGGACCAGTCAAAGCTAGGGAATGTCTGTCAGCTGCCAAAGTGATGTGTCTGGAAAATACTGTAAGCAGTGCTCAGAGAGGAAAAGAAGAGGTGGATATATGGAAGTGTTGATGCTATTTCATATGGCTGAGGTACACCCTCACTTGGAAGGCTGGTTAAAGTTCAGGGAAAGTGATTCCAAGTGGAAGAGGTAGAGAGAAGAGCTGTTCCCATGATCAAGTGAATACACAGCCTGTGCCATGATAGTTGAGGTGAAGGTTGAGAGGTGATATAGCTGCAGCACTGGAGGTGGAGACATCAATATGCAGTGGTACTTCGCAAGTATTTAAGAAAAAGAGATTTTGGCATAGTAATGACTGGGTAAAAGTGGTGCAGAAAGTTAGGATGGAAGTTAGAAGAAGCTCTTATATCACCAGAGTGAAGCAGACCCGTTCTGTGAGCAGTGCCAACAAAAAAGCATGGTTAACTTTGAGATGGAGCTTGAGTGACCATCAGACATTGCTCATCACAGTGCTGGACTGGCCTCGATGCCTTAAGAGCATCTATCAATCAGTGGCCCCAGAGTTTTTATAGTGCTGAGAGATCAAACCCAACAAGAACACAACTAAATCCTCATCACTGATGTAGAAGCTGCTGTCGGCTGTTTCAGCTGGGGTGGTTTGTTTGTCACACTGGTTGTTTCAGGCTGTCTGTAGGCACTGGAGAAGATGAGCACCTACACTCTGTTCACATGAATATGAACATCTCCTCAAAAGTCATCATTTTTTAATGAAAGCCTGTATTCTGAAACACAAGACGTTAGCCTCCAGGGAAACATATCAGCTTGTCATCTGTCCCACAAGTCAACAGGTAAAGAAAAAAAGGGCAAAATTGTTTTCTTTCCTGCTAGAATTAATTTGAATAGCAGATCTTTCTGCTTATTAATATTTCAGTTCTCCCCCAAACATGAAATGGATTGAAATATAAGATAGTAGAATTCTTCTGTTTGTCATATATTATTTTGATTTAATCATAAGAAATTACATCGATAGGTTGCCCATATGTAATCATGCACCATACACAGAGATCTTAATTACCCTGTTCATCAATATTCATGATGGCCCATATTATTCAGGGTATTATCCTGTATGGTTATATGTGCTGCCACATGAATACCATATGGGAGAGGGATTTAAAAAAGGTTACAGGCTAATAAGTGTGTTTTATTCCACTCAGAAAACTCAAGAGAAACAGCTCTTTTCAAAGATCCAGAGACTGTAATTACATGCAAAATGTTAAGTCACCTTAAAGGCAAATTCAGAGACTGATGATTAAAATTAAAAGCTAAAACTTCCTATTGTTATTAGTGCCCCACTGCACTCGATATTGTGCAAATATATGAAAAAAGGTGATTTCCACCATAAGGAGTTTAATTCTACCTTTTGGCTTGGCTGTTCTAGAGCAGAAATTGTAGTAGGTTTAAGCTAGCAGCCGGTGGTCATATAATAGCAGTGAATTATAATGCTTTATAATGCCACAAATTTTATACATAATTCCCTGTGAAGTTTCCTAGGAGCTGTGCCTAGAAAATGCTGCTTTGGCATGTCAGCCTTACCACTTAATTTCATTTACCCATTGTGTGCCACAGCCCTTGTGCATCGTGCCTGCTCCTGGGCCACAAACTCCACAGGATAGGGCACAGAGACAGCTGGAAAACTCAGGGGACTCACATGAAATCTGGATGCTGCTCCCTGCTCACTACCTGCTGCTGAAGTGTCACAGGCGTCTGTGATTGTATGGATGTGTGAACAGGAAGGGATGCTCCTGCCATCCTTCAGTGCAGCAGGGGGAGCACAGCCCGTATCTCTGGCACACCACCACTACTGCGATGCTGTAACAACTCACTGTGCCTTACGCGATTGCAGCGATTTGCAGCTACCGCCATAGGGTCTGAAGTCTTGATTCTGCAAACGACTCAAGTGCCACTGCGCTGTACACACAGGAGATCAGAGGCCTGGACACAGGAGGCTCTGGGAAGGCTGAGCCACACTGACATCAGAGAGAAGGCCCAAATTCACCATGAATGAGCACCACAAGCCAGCAAAGAACCAAAGAGCTGGGATTTCTGCTGAGGAGCTCCTCAGCCCACCTTTGAAGCTGGTGTTTTTCACTGTGGGGTGTTCTCAGTCCCTACAGAATATTGCCAGGTAATTCTTTTCCAGAACTAGTATTTTTCTCTTCCAAACACTATTTGCTGTTTGAAGCAGACTGCAGCCTGATGGAGGCGGCATGTTTTGCCTGTAGCCTGATGGAGGTGCATGTTTTGACTGCAGCAAAGGAGCATTCTCCTTCTTTATCTTAACACTGCAGCATTTCTCCTCTTTGACATAAACAGTGTCCAAAGCTCTCTAATCCCATCCACGCCCAGTACAAACAGAACAAACGAGGAATGATTCATGCACACTTGACTGGGCCCTATATCTTACTAGATGAAGATGAATTACTGTGCTGGACAGGGACACATTCTCCTGAAAAATCCATCTTTGCTGATTCTGGTGCTCAATCTCATGCCTTTTGCAAATGTATTTTAGCATGCTATTGCCATTTTCCACTTGGAGATGCCACACACAGCAGAGTGGCCCTGGTGGAAGAGGTTCCCTTGCTAGCAGACTGCCACAGCTGCCAGGTACAGCTCCAGCCTGTCACTTCCAAATGCCTCTGCTCTTGTGCTCTAGGACAGGTGTCATTTCCCAACTTCTGCCACGTGCTTATAATGTTATTTAAGCAAAAGATTGAATCCTTTCCTCCTTTCCTTCCATCATCCCATCATATGCACTGCTTCCTCTGCCTTCGTAGCCACTTCTGAGACAAGTCTGTCCATTTATACACAGAGCAAGAATTTAACTTTGTTGATACTGGACAGAAAGCTGAGGGTCTGCATCTTATGAGAAGTTTTATGCATGGCTATGGTATGGAATTGATGCTTTCTTCTAGGGGAAAATCTGTTTCAAAACCCATTAATTGTTGATACATGTTCAGCTGCTATCAGAAAAAGCCCAATACAGTCTGTCCTTAAGTCACTGGACAGGCACATTAGCCATTGCTCAAACTAACAAAGCAGTAAATTAACACAAATAAGCTAATTTTTCCCATTCTCCTTCCATTTTATTCAGCATTTTATTCATTCTAATTTGTCTCCTCCCACAGTATCTTACTCTCTACCCTTGTAAACACTGAATAAAATCCATTTTCAAGCTCCTTGTTCTAAGGCAACACAGTGACAGCACTCATATGAGACAAGCTGCATTGCAGTTTTTAATAAGTCAGTCTTTACAAAGGCATTGCTAGAACTCTTCCTCTAGAACTGGCAGTGGAATGAAGAATGTCCCTACCTCATAGTCTCAGACCAGAATGCTAAAACACATTTCAGCAGTTTAATTTCTCTGTGAAGTTTTTTAATTACTGTCTGTGTTCTTATTTTACTTAGCTTAACTTGCAAGAGGCAATACCCTGTGATTTCAGGGCCACAGCTGTCAGGTATCTGCTCAGTTCCTGTATCCCAGCTAAGACACCAGACAGAGCCACCTGTGGTGCTGCTGGGTGCTTTCCTTGCTGTAGGCCTCCACTGGGCTCTGAACTGAGAACTCCCACATCACAAAAGCCACTCAACAGCAATTAAGAAAGGTTAATTATGAATCCCCTCTGCATACAAAGCTACCACTGTCCTTAGAGAATTTTTTTTTTTTTTGCATTGTAGGACCAGGTCTCAGATGGTGGTGATTTCCAACTGGTGTGGACATGAGTCAGCCTCAAACATCAGGCCTAGAAGCAAAAAGCTCTGTGAGTGTAAAGATGCCCTTAAGACACACAGCTGTATAGGCTTTTTCCTTTAAAAACAATGAATGACATCCCTTTTCCCAGCCTTCAAATAAAAAGAACAATACTTTTCCATATAATTGTAAGACTGCACTCCCAACGTTATCTAACAAGAGTGATGCCAACTCCTGTATGCTTCGAAGGACTATTGCACAGAAAATGTCCCCCTGTTCTGCAGTAGACATTCCCTAGTGCAACGTTTTTTCTTTCAGCCTTAATTGAATTTTGCAGCATTTGCTTGTACATGTTGTTGTTGCCCACATAAACTTTTCCTCTCTCTCTCTATTTTTTTAAATTTAATTAGATGTGCCATTTACAATTTGCCTTCTACCAGGTCAAAGAACAGAAGAACAGAAATCCAACTTTACATAATAACTGGCAATTCAAATTGTTAAATCAAGCCAAGAGTCAGTATAATGCAATGTTAATTTTCATAGGGTAGATAGAATATGAAATATTTTTATATCCCTACTCATTAACAGAGTACATTAGGTTTATGTTTTGAAATCAGATTGTAACCAGGAGCTTTGTGTTTAAAACCATTTTATGAAGCCAAGAAAGGAAAAATCCAAGACTTATTGGGGAGCTGGGAAATTGTGACCATGTTGAACATTCTGTTATTCCTGCCCTGAACTGGCAGCTTGGGCACTATTCTTATAGAAGAACAGGGAGAAGCTAAATCACATGAACCCTCCTGCCATCTCGTGCTCAGATGGCTGTGGACAAAATAGGTATTTAAATTATAGTGCCTGTTCAGTTAAACTCATTTCTTCCATTGCTGACCATGAGCAGCACGATTTCAGGAGTTACCTTTCCTCTTGTGCTACTTGCAATTATACATTTTCTGAACTGCCATTCGTACTTTATTGGGCACAAGAGGGAGAAGGGCTCTGTCAGCTGGAGGTGTGGGTATACTTAAACTTTGTGTGGGCTCTCCAGTGGGTGTCCAGAGATCCTTCAGTGCTCAGTGTCATTACTGGAACCCAGCTTCCTTCTCCTCCCTCTTCCAGCTGTGCTGGTATGCACAGTCTCATGGGTGTAGACGTGATTGGAAATGTAAAGCCCAAGAAAAAGAACACAAATCAGAAAAGCCTCTGTGCCTGCAATGACGAGCTTTTGAAGTCAGAGCATCTGACACTACTTCGTCCTTTCCAAACTGGTGAGAGCCTTAAAAACTCTTGTTGAACTAAGAACAAATTGAACATACAACCAATCCTATGACAACCTGCATGCACGTGTTTATTGCTAACTTCCAGTTGTTGTCCGGTCCTATTTTCTGGAAAACATCCTTGGCTCCTTCCTCAACTATTTTGTCTCCATGGCTCATCAATTAGCCTCTAATGAAGGAGATGAAAGGCTTCTACACTTTGTTTATCAAAAACCACATGACCCTTTCTTTGATCCTATTACAAGACAGCAGCATTACTGGGATAAAGTGCCTCTGTTCAAAAATGTTCATAATGTTCACTTCTTCAACAGTTACTGGCATCTCATTTAATCAAAGTGAATAAAAACATCAGTATCATGTTTTCCACAAAGTTTGCACTTTGCAGTCCCCCACACTTCCTGACAAATAATGAGCTCCCCCTACCTCACATTCCCAGGACTTACATCCTTTCTTTTTGTTTGTTTTTTAAGTTTTTTTTTAGTTTTCGTACAAAGTAGGGCACACAAAAAAAAAGACAACCTGATCTGTCAAGTGGCTGAAAAACATCTACTAAGCCTTACCCAAATATTCCTACATAATGAAACCTCTCCTGTACTTCTGTCAGTCCATGAGACTGAAGTTCAAGTCTTAAGGCTCATTTTCAATATCTCCTCAAGCAGTGGAAATCCAGGAAGAGATTTCTTTTGAGAATAAGCACAGCCTATGTCCATGTTGCTGCTGAATTTCATTTACCTCTATGAGAAATAACTGTTTTCCTTTCTGACAATTGCAAATAGTGGAATATATCAGTTCTCTACTTTTCTATTCCTCTTTTAAATGAAGGGGATAAGACTCAAAAATATGAAGGTTGGACACAGATGTAAAGGGTTGTAAAGCAACGAGAGGAAGCAAAGTCCGGAATAGCGGGGATCCAGTGACACCAAATCTGTTCTGTGAAGCTGGATGGTACTGCTGGGGCAGGCTGGGAGAAGGGATAAACTTCCACTGTTTAAAATTCCAAGTGGGGGAATCCATAATGAGCCTTGTGAGGTGTAAGAAGATTGATAAAAACCGCAGCTGGAGCAGGGGGGCTGGATGAGATGACCCCAGAGGGCCCTTCCAGCCTCAGCCATTCCGTGACACCTAAGGATTTCACTCTACACCTGCTGCTGAGTGGGTGTTGTGTCACAAACACCTTAAACTCAACTTCTGTGTGCTCTCAAAAGTCATTGGTGAGGTAATTGTTTGACTTCCTTGAGAACAAATTAGATTCTCTTCATATATGCTTTACCTTTCCTTACATTATCTTCCTCCTGTAGTCCTTGTTCAATAAGGCAAAACCCCTGTGATTTTAATGACAATATTGCTATAGTTACTGTGGGACTGTGCTCTAGAAAATCATCAAACTTTTCTTTTTTTTGTAATTGCCATTTTAGAGGCAAATTACCTGTGATGCTTCCTGCAGTTAATTTATGCTTCAGAGTGCAGGAACACCCAAATTGCAGCTCTTTGTCTGCGAAGCCCTTCACCCTGCTGATAGCTGATATGGTTGAAACCCAAGGCCTGATACTCCTATCTCATACCTGAATTCAGCCTGGTGCTTTGTGAGCAGCCATCCAGTCTCCCTGCTCTCAGGTACCACTGGAGGGGCCTCTGCTGTGCCAACTTGACAGCTCTAGCCAACCTTGGCAGCCTCTGAGTTTTACAAACTGCTTTGCTTTAAAAGCGGGCTGTGATGCTGGGACCAGAATAAGTAGAAAATATGTTACCATCAGATACACAAACAAATCTCTGAGGCACGGGAGATGTTCTTACAAGAATGCTTGGTTCAGTCTTCTTGGTCTGAAACTTTTAGACTATACCAGAATTGGAGATAATTCAAAAGCTGGAAAAATAAATCTCTTCTCAGAGATACTTGCTGTCATTTTCAATGAAAACTTAATTAGTTTTCTCTCCCTGTGACCAAAAAGCATGTCTTTTCTATTGTCAGACCTGGAAGAATTTTGAAACTTAAGCACAAGTACATGTCATGATGCTAATGAAGCTTTACCTTAGTTTCACTCCGCTCTATGCAGAAGCAGTCAGACTAAATCACACTCAGTAAAGATAACCCACACCCAAAAAACCTCCACCAGCCCAAATTCCTATTTTCTCCTAAATTCGAAGAATTTAAGGAAAGAGTGAAAAGTGAAGAGGATTTTTACTGTCTCTTGACCTCTAAAATATATAAAAATAAGTATGCAAATAATATTTAACTTGAAGCTAATCACTTATTTCCTCTGGTTGATACTTGACTTATGCTCAGAAAAAGCAGCCAGAAGAAAAGTCCATGACAAAAAAGGAAATTTCTACAATGTTGGGATTTTTTCATGAATACTTAAGAGAGTCTTGTTCATGTTCATAAACTATGTATCTTCTTAAAAAATAATTTCATTCATGTTGTGGTTTTTGGGGAATATCTGTAGAAACAGTACACATGGGGAGGCAGCTGTGGAATAAGTCCTGCTTTTTCTAAGTTTGAGATAGTTAGGTGGAGAAATAGCTATTTCTATAGTTTTTATTCTTAACATAGAAAGGGGGATGTGCACTTGACTTAAGATATGAACCGGAGGACAGGTTTAACTCTGAGATACACAACTCAGAGTTAAGGTCAATATAGAAAGCTCTAAGGAAACACCATCTCTGTATGTTCACACACTTTCATGCCATGCGTAGAATTTAAATAATTTCTTATAGTCATAAGGTAAATATGTGCATGGTGATATTTCCTTTATTGCACAGAATTTTACCTTTCCAGTTTGACAGACTGCTGGGATGGCTTCCCTCTAAGAGCAAGTGGGGATGGTGTCTAAATTGTACTGAATGTGTACAGAGGGAAAAAGAGAGAGGAATAACAACTGCAAACTTTCATTACAATGATAAATGTGGAAGGGTGGTGATTTATGCAAATAGTCAGGGTTGCCTCTAAGGCAGGATGTACCTCCTGCAGGCTGTAAGAACAAGACACAGGCACTTAGCAGGAAACAGAAGAACAGAACATGTGACCACTGAAATGAAGTTGCGTATGGATGCCTTAATTGCTTTGTCTTACCCCTACTGAATATGACAGCAAACCTTCTACAAGTAGCAAGTTGATTAAATGCTTGTGTTTAAACTCAAAACAAGGTTGGAGCTAACAAAACATCCTGGTGTAGAAATGTTTGAACATTTTATCCTAATATTTATTGCCAAAATTATTGCCTGTGAGCCCTTGACATTGAAGCTCTTGACTTTGTTAACTGCTTGACAAACAGAACAAAACCGACTGTGTCTGCTGAAGAATGCAAATATCAAGGAAGAGATAAATACAGACACACCAAGGGCAGCAAAGAAACCTGTCTGAAGTCATTCCAATGTTCCCAGGCAGGCAAAATTAAGGACAAAAGAACTGAAGGGGATGACATGGGAGGATCAGAGAAGCTGGAGGACTCTGGATTCAGGAAGTTAAGGTGAAGATCAGGGGGCTTCTGAAGAGCAGTAAGAAGCTGGAGAGAATTTATGAGTATGGAAGGGATTTCAGTAATGCCCTCCTCGCTCACTAGACCAGTCAGAAATTAAGATGCTCTGACATATACTGACATTTATCTCCTTCCACTGTTCTCATTAAAATTGGTCTACAGTTACTTGTAGCTTTGCAATGTTATTGAAATGAAGAAGGAAAAAAAGTACTTTTGAGAGCAGTTAATTTGGAATTAAATTAGTTTCTTCACAGATCAGAAGATATGTACATAGCAGAACCTCATTGATTTATACCAGCATGTAAGAAAGAGCAAAGGACAGTGAGACATTACTTCTCACAGAATTGCAAAGCTATATCCCAATCAAAAGCAATCAAAGCAAGTGAACAAAGAATGTGAAAACAATTCTGTTCTGAAGGATCTTTTTTTTTTTTTTTAAGATTTTTTAAGGCAGATAGAAATAAAACAGTCTGGAATTCCAAAAAGTAGTTTTCAACATAAAAGTTCATTCAAGGAAGCTGGAATTTTTCCACTGTCTTCACCAAGGGCCTTTCAAACGTAGAAGGTAGCACAGCCCACCTGGAATAAGTCAGCTGTGCCCTGGGGATGATGCAGAAGGTTGGATAAATCACTGGACTAGGCATGGGCTGTTGCCTGAGGAACAGGGATCTTGACCCTGTTCAGCCTGAGAGGTCCAGCCTGAGAGAAAAGCATTCCAATAAAACACATATCCATGTGTAGTTCTGAGGGCTTCACTTTCCAAACCAGAAGAAAATATGAAAGAGATGGAATGGGAAGAAAATTAATGCAGAAAAATATGGCTTAAACTTGTTTAAAATCAAAGCCATCCCGTGAAGAAGGAAGAGAACTCTGGGGAACTTTTGGTTCGGTAAAGAAATAAGGGCAACAATAAAAACAAATCCTCCTTGTAAATCTAGGGACGGAATACACGAGATAGACACCAGCAGAAATTACAGGTTAGTGCACATGGCTTGCTAAAGACATAAAGACTCAAATCCACACTGTCCAGAGGCAAATACCTACAGCTGTTAACAGAGATACAGAAGACTTGGAACTACTTCATAAACCGAAAAAACAGGACAGTGTTCTGTATCCTGTGAGCAGAGGTGCTCTCCAGCCTATCAGTTGTGAAGAGGATGCCACACCACAACCATGGGGGATGCATGCTTTTTAGTCAGTCAATCTAGATTATTTCTACCCAGAAGCCTAAAATTTGGGGTCAGCAAATTTTACTGATTGAAATTTTTTAATACATCTTGGAATACCAGGGCACTGATAGAACACTTAGGTACCAAAATCTTGTGCCAATATTTAAAACCTTCTGTATGGTACTACTCTACAAATGGAGCAAATTCATAAGGAAAGCACAGTTTGGGCAAAATCAAAGTGATTGTGAGTCAGTGTGGGAGAAAGGGAGAGAGGTAGATGTATGCATCTGGCCTGACATATGTTTTGGCTCAGCTCTGTGAAAGGAAAAAGATACACCCTGCAAAGAAATGTCACAAAGAACAAGTGATAAATAATGAATAAAGATTCTGCTTTGTTTGTTTATAGAATATCAAGAGCATCCTGCTAGGTGCATTTTCAATTATCATTCATTCTGCACGGCCCTACTGTGATTGCTTTAACCTTGATTTTAAGACAGCAGTAACAGTAATGTGCAAACATATTGGTACAGTCATGGTAGCAAGGCAAGAATGGTGAAAAGTGTATTTATAAAGCAGTAAAATCACATTAAAACTGCAATGCAATAAAAACTACATTGTAGCAGCATCTGGGAAAAGGGTATTCACAAACCAATAATATCCTATTAAAACTAATGTGCAATAAAAGCAGATTGCAGCAGAATTTCTAACAGTCTTCAGACCAGGGCTCTGGAAATGGGTTTTTGACCTTTCCCAGTACTGCTGGCTTCGACTCAGCTTTTGGGGCACTGCTCAGGAAGCACCCAGGACACAGCTTGGGTTAAGTAACCAGGTTCCCCACTCCCCCCCATCATTTCAACAAGCTCACAGATGTGATGAGTTAACCAATTATGCAGCAAGTAACCTTCTTAAAAAGTACACCTGAATCTAATGAAACTATCCTGACCAAAAAAAAAAAAAAAAAAAAAAAAGAAAATATGTGTCTGCTTCAAAATAAATGTTTTGAAACAGTACATGGCTGTATTTTCACAAATGTTATGCTCCTGCACCCAAACTGCAGTGAGATTAACTGCATTTGAGAATAAATAATGGAATATTTTTGAATAACTGACTTTGCTTACAATTTGAGCCACCTTTGCTGAATCTCTGATTTTTCCTTATGGAAGTTGTAATCTAAAATCCACCCAAGTTCATTGGAGTTTTTGCATGTCAGTGAGCAAATGTCAAACTCCCCACGGCTCAGGTCTTTTACACTAAGGGAACCTGATACAGAAAAGCAAGAAAAATTAAAAGTAAACACTGGAAAGCAAAATTAATGTTTGTCAGGGCTCTGGTGGCTTAAATTCAGAGCTACTCTGCAACTGTAAACAAACCTTCCTCAAGGTAAGCAGCACACACAAAGCCATCAGGGAACAACAAAGCTGCAGGAATATGCTCAGGAGATAAAATATCAACAAGAAAAGAGAAATGTTGTGATGCAAGTGTGATTCTTGCAGTGACATGGAGATAGAGTGGAAGCTGCTGGGAGACCAAGCGCGTACCAGATGAACTATTCCATTAGGGACAACATTCCTCTGTCAGCCACCTCTCCTGTGTCTCCAGGGAGAGAGCAGGGGTGCTGGTACCACCTTGCAGGACATGGGACAGACAGGGGACTCTGAACCACCCGTGCTGACTGCCACCACCTCAGCAGCAGGGTCTGAGCATGTGTTCCTGCCCCTGAGGGCACCTCAACCTCCTCCCTCCCACAGACACAAATGCACGCCCTGTGCTCCAAGGAACAGGAGCACCTTTTTCTGAAAGGCTCCCAGAACCCCAGGTAACAAATGGTTTTTCCTCTTCACCTAAGGAGACTGTTGCCTGATTTCTTGAACAAAATTCACCACTGCTACTGCAGGTGCATCACACTCCCTCTTCTACTGGAATTACTAACTACTGGGGACTATTTACCCTCAGCTAATGTCTTAGCCCAAACCAAACCCTGGAAATCCACACATACTCAGTACACCATTGTAAGATTCTTCACTTAATTCTTTAGCAGAAACTAATCTCATGTACATCACATACATGAATGTGCTGGCCTCATGTTTTAAACATCTGAAAAAGCCAATTAGGCTTGTCACTGATCCCACTGCTTCTTTCTTTTACGTTAAGGCGTCTTTATAGTTGAGATCCCTACATGGGATATGTCTCCAACAAAAACAACATAAAAACAAGGAGATGAATTTTATTCCTCTTGTATAATGAGCTTCCAGTATGGTGCTTACAAAGACTCTGTTCTCATGTAAAGTAAGCAGGAGGAATTAAAGAGGAAGGGCTGTATTTTATATTCCCTTATCAGCTGTGGCTCAGCTCTTCCATGAACTGTATTATCTCATTAAAAATCCACTGACTGTCATGTTGCTCAGTCAGGATATACAGGGAGCTGCTGTTCTCTTCTCTGAGTGACAGGCATCACAAGAAATGGGGTGGGTTGAGTGACAGGAGTGGCTGGGAAGCATAAATCCATAACAGCACAATGCAGTGGAAAAATACTCTTCCAGTGTGATTCCATTTATTTTGGCAGAGATTTAGATCAAAGTTCTTGGGACCAAAACTTGGTTTGGTTTCATTTTTTCCCCAGTGTAAAAAAAAAATAAACAAAGAAACAAAACCCCCCATAAACCAGAGATGTAGACAGGTCCTTTTTTCACTGCAGGATAAGAACTCTGCACAAGTTAAGAGATAAGGACACACAGCTCTTCAAAGCCTGAGCACTGACCTTGAACTTCCTGAGGACTAACATCTCTGCCAAGTTTAGCATAACAGGCTCCCTGGAATAATTTGGGCTGTGGCAGCCCCAGATACAGAAACAGAAAAAAGTTTAAATGTTTACATATACATTTATTCTGTACTTTCTAAACTTAAGAAACCACAAGTCGCAGATGAAATTGAAATTGCTTTCTACTTTATCTGAAAGAGACTGCCAATGTCTGAGCAAACCTTTTCTTGAGGAGAAGAAGTCCATTTGGGGTGTTTGGAGGTGGCAGCGTTTATTTGGGCAGGTTGCTGATGTTGGCTTTTACCCGGATGTGAAGATGCTTCCCACGGATGCCACAGGTGACACTCCATGAGCGAGCCCTTGATGCCCCAGCCCGGAGCCCAACACGAAGCACGTGCCCAAGTGCCCCTGAGCTGATGCATTTGAACAGCCTCTGGCTCAGGACATACTTCCCATTACAACAGAGGTTGCAAATAGAAGAGCTGGGATGACATCTGAGTGGTTCTTTAACTCAATTTGTGGGCTGATTTTTTTTCCACTAGGGACCAGGGAGCTCATTGGTAAGAAAGGCTGGATCTGGCATTTGCATGTTCAGGCCTTTCTCCTGGATCGGTCTGTGTCTGCCTCAGCCTTACACGAGAATGCTGGTGATTGCAATTCTTTACTATTGAGTTTTTTACTACAAAACATGAAGTGGGGAGGAAGGAGGAAGTTTTCCATCAGAAGACAAAGAGAAATGATTGCTGTCCTTGCAGATTGAAGTACTAGCTGGATATGTTTAAAAGCAATATAGTTCAGGCCCCTGCTTTTTATAATTATCCCCCTTCTCACAGGAAAATCAAAATGATTTGATTGAAAATAATAATTAGGAAAGTTGTGTTTCACATCATGAACAATTAATCTCTATTTTCCTCCCTCAGGAGGAGGGAGGAAACTGAGGGCTGCAGAAAGCCAGAGTATGGATTTCCAGGCACCAGAGCAAGCCAACATCAACCTGCTGCTGCCATCAGTCAGCTGCAACACCTCAACCCTGCACCAGCTCCCTGGCCAGGGAATGACTGCATTTGGAACACAACATATCCTAAACTTCCCTCTTTCTATTGCCATATCCTACTGCTGCTGCTGCTGTCTAATTCTTTGACTAGCCTCACCTCAGGGCCTCTTTAATCACTTCCATTTCCAATTTTCTCTTGCTCATTGAGCCTGTGTGCTCAGGAATAATTTCCCCAGGGGAGATTTCTCTGCATTTATTTTTTTTTTCAGCTTGATTCTCATTTTGCATTTCCAGTGCATATACTTTTCTCACTAGGCACTATTTTGTTCTTTTATGTCTCTATTCCTGTAGTGTTTATAGTACCTGTCACCTCAGAACCTCCTACAAATTTTATTAATGTTCTTTTTTCCCTTCTCCAAAATGCAGCTTTTTTCCGTATTTACGATGAAGCATCTTTCCCTACCCATCCCTGCCCACAGAATAACAGGATCTCTTAAAACAGTGACTTAAAGAAGTCATTTTATTTAATTGGAGAAATATCTCATTTATTTCCTTTACAGAGTCGTTTAAACTTGTCTGGTTCATAAATTTGAAAAGTTTACAGCTGAAAAATAGCACTATAATTCAATACTGTGAAGTCTGGAAAAGAGGAACCAGTCCACACTTGTACCTGGTAGATAAAATATGTTCCATTTCCCCTAGCAAGGTTCAGACACGCAGGTCAATGCCACGTAAAACCTAAATTTGACCACATTTCCCTAACCATGGATGTTACACAGGCCACATCATAACTCTGTATTTTCTACCTAGCTGACCTTTGCAGCCTACTGATACATTCCACTCATGGCAGTGCCTGACCCACACCTACGTTTTTCCATTAGGAGATGATTACAAGCAATGTTTTTCCTACAATCCTCCTGAAAATGTTCATACTGAACAATAGCACAGAATAATCATTTAAATTTAGGAGAATTGAGAGGCTTTATTTTCCTCTTGACTGTAGAAGAAATTGCTAAGGTTTGGCAAGCTCTCCTTATGTAAATGCTTTCTTTTCTCATCACCAATACAATGTCACAGTTATTTAAGGGTTTGCTGCAATGCCAATGAAAAAGCATATTTTGGTTGCACTTCAGAGACTGACAAGGATTATTTTTAAATTGGTAAACAATGCAGTGGAATGGCTGCAAAGTAAAGACCCAGAAAGGAGGAGATAAAAATCAGGTCTTTGGGGAAGTCCAGCTGGGACTATGGGGAGATGCCCCGAAATATTTCCCTCCAGTGATTTCAAAACAGACAGAACCATCCAGAAGAAAACCACTTTTTCAACATCCCTGCAGCAACAGGGAGCTGGTTGCTACAGAAAGGACAGAGGAAACCTGAGAAATATGGAAAGTATCAAAACAAAAAAAGCTTTTAGGGAGGTGCTGCAGAAAGGTGGCATTGCAATGTAATATTGCCTCTGTGTTACAGGGTTTAAAAATTAACAGCTCAAGTTACAGCCTGCCAGACACTCTGCAGGTAGACAGCACCCTATGGTATCCTGTAAACATCAGCTTATTCCAGGGAATAAATGTGCTGATAAATGCTACTCTAGAGCACAGAGACCCCTGTGGAAGTCAAACTAAATCAGAATTACAGTAATTAAGCTTTGTAGCCGTAAGGGAGTTGGGGGTGGGTATTTTTGTAAGGTCACTGCAGATAAATACAGATAATAGCTCAGAAATGTTGTGCAGCTGTGGAAAAATATTCCTACACTCGGCCAGCCATAGTTTTCTCCCGAGATGGCACAGTTGAAGAGACACCAGCCTGGTGTGGAAGCTGGCTAAGTGCTAAGAGCTTTTCCATGTGCTTCCCCAATAAAAGCTAACAAAGAAAGCAATGAGAGTTGCAGGACTAACTGATGTCCCGTAACAAAATTCTGCCTGATAGAGACAGAGAACAAACCATCTCTGGCTCTCCAGGAAACATTAATAGTTAGGTGCAGGAGCTGCTACCAGCAACATCTCAAAGTTCCCAGTGGGAAAAGCCCTTCAATTGTGTCACAGGCCATGACAACCAAAGGAGTTAAGGGCACCTCACCTCCCTGGACATGACTGCGAACTTGGCACATCCTCAAAACAAAACTTAGTTTTTATCCTTCCTCTTTGGCCAGATTTTTTCAGAAGGCTTTTGCCAGTTGTAAAGAAAAGGCAGGTTCTACTGGAATAGAAGTTTAAAGTAGAAGAAGTTTTGTGTTACAGCCAGCAAACACCGCAGTGGTGTCCAAACCCAACCAAATCCTGCACAGATACAATAAGCAGTGCCTATCATCCCAGAGAGGTCATGGAAGTGCAGGTGAGCTCCAAGTGCCTTTCCACTGGCTCTGCTCTCACAGGAGTCTCACCACCTGTCTTCCCATGACAGGTGGGAATATATGAAGTCAGCTTGCAAACTTCTGATGAAATTAATGGGCTGTTTTATTTTGCTTCACGTGATCCAGAGTAATGTGTCTCCATGTACTGAATTATAAGCATGACCATAAAAGTTAGAGAGGATATTTCATTGTCTAAAAGTTTTTTTATTGCAACAGATCCACTGGTTTACAGCCATGGCTTTATACTCACTATTATTCACTTCTCTTGTCCTACACAACTTTATTCTCCTGGAATAACAAGGACTCCTAATCTTTCTATGGATAGAGTTCAACAAGGAATCTCTTATCCCATGAAGGTAAGCTGGAAGCCAATTATCCACTACTTGCCTCTGTGAGTGGGTAATAGGATAACACCAGAGTTATCTGAAACGTTCAGATAGCACTTTAATAGGACTTTCCTTAGGCAAAACAGTGTGAAGAGAAGCAATCCTGTCACCACCTCTGTAAGCAGAGGAAGTATCACTACTCCAACACTACTAAAAGAAAAACTGAGGCTGAGAGAGCAAACCTTGCAAAAAACCAGATGCCTGAAATCCAGGATTAAATTCAGAATAAGGTGATCAACAGTCACCTGAGGATCATGTCTCAGTATTTTCTACCCCAGGCTGCTTGTTTCTGATTGGATTCTGTCATTTAGTTTGACGGCCTGTATTGTGGTTTTCCATTAAAATTGAATTACTCCTTGAATAAAGAGTCACATTTCCAAACTCAAAATTGGTTTCCAGCCATTTAGGCAAATGAGTATGTATCGTGTTTGCCAACTGTGTGCACATTAGGCCTAGTATAGCCATTCATTACATAGTATGAAGAACAGAAGCAAAAGGATGCAAACACATAAGACACAATTTGTAACCCCCAAATAAAACATCACTGCAGTGCTAGTCCCTATTTACACCCAATACTGGACCTCACATTATGTCTTCAAAACATTCACGTCCCATCTTAAACACCTGTAGAAATTTATCTGTGTGAGTTTACTAAAAATATAACTGTGTATTTATTTCCCTGCTCCTGGCCTCTTCCACGGTTATAAACTTCAAAGGGGTTACCTACTGTAGCTCTAGTAATTCAGCAGTGCTGCTGATTTGTCCCTCAGCTTATAGGAATAATAAAAATATTCCTTCAGAAGTTTCCTCAGTCTTAAATGCATTAAGCTTGGATTAAGCTATCGGTTTATATTTCAACAATAAATTCATTTCAGTTTAAACTTCAGAGACAAATTAGAACTAATTTTATTTTATGAAAGGAAAAGCTCTAACACCTTTTCAAATCCAGACTAAATTTGCTTTTGATATATTAAACACAGATCATGTTCACATTTTCATCTGGACTTTGCTAACTTGATGAAATTACATTAGATGCAATGGGGAAAATGTTCTTCTGAGTGTGAATTATTGTAATGGTATTTGCTTTTATTTGCTAAAAATGAAGGAAAGAAAGAATCGATCACAAAGCATTATCCTGATTTATGGATACCCTGGCAATTCCATAGCCCATGAAATCTTTTGGAAATCAAGAGAGAGGTGTCTTGGCCAAGAAGGCACCGCTGATCTCCCTCTGCTTGGGAGAACTTTGCTTTCTGCATTTGAATGCTGCCCTCACAGTCCTAATGCACATTTACATTTGTGAGAACAAATCTCTGAGCGCTGAAGTGAGTTTCTCATGAAAATTATTGCTTTAAAAGGAAAACGTGCTATTTCATGTTTTCTGGCAAATGGGGTCTCCAGCCCACCCACCCTCTCTCCTTTTTCTAGTCACAATCCTTTGGACCATATTTTCCTCTTCCCACATGTTCTGCTCTGAAACCGGTGACACTGTTCCCGATTCACTGCCATGGAAACCTAAAATTTTTTGTCTTTTCAATCTCTTTTCTGTCATGGCTCTTAGCTAAGACTAAGTGGTCTGCAGGATGCTAATCACCTGGAATGTGGTCCTGCTATTGACAGTAACTAGACATTTAAAAACCCTGTTTTAGATCCGTTACCCGCTTTTTAGGAGCATACTGCTGTGTGTGATGTCTGTCCTGGAAAAAGATTTCAGTTAGGTTGCTGTCCTAAATTATGCCCTAGGAGAAAGGAATACATCAACATCAGATGATGCAGGCAGAGTGTGGAATCCATTGCTGGCTTTTGACTGGTGCAGCTGGCCCACAGCAAGAGTCTGAGCTGGGCAAGATGCTTGGCCGAGGGTACTCAGAGGGAAAAGGTGGTGACAGAGAGGCTGGCTTCAAATGACTGCACAGGGTAGCAGTCACCTCAGTAACACTCAACCCTGGGCTGTGGAAGTGATGCCACAGAACTCATCTAGGAGTCCTAAATTTGTTTGATATGTGGGGAGTGATGGGACAGGGATATAATTTTCCATCTAGTTCAGACAAGGCAATTGGGTCAGTGACGTTTTCCCCCATCTGCCTCTCCTTGTCTTACTTCCACTAGTCCCTCTGCCAAATTTGCCCTGGGTTACAATCTGTGCAATCAACCTGGAAATCAAGAAGGGACTGCTGGCTGCAAATAATCCCAAGAGGAGGAGGGAGACTGGATAAACGTTGTTGAGGAGTGGCAGGCACTGCACAGTGTGGAGCTTGGCAGGCTGCTGCAAGAGCTGCTGGTTAGACAGTCCGTGCCCTGCCTTTGGACTGGGACTGCGTGCCCAGGAACACCCTGAGTAATTACCTGCCTCATTATCTGCCAGGTATGGCTTTTCCTTCACGCTGCTACATACAGCCTTAGCTGAGGCTGGCAACACAAATGCTAATTGGGGCTAATATTTTATGTTAGCTGCAGAAAATACAAGCATTGAGACAACCTGGATTTCCTCCCTCACCTATCTCTGTGCCTGGCACTTAGGAAGCAGCAGTCACTCACCTGTAGGCCATTAAATGTAACACAAGATTGCCTTCTCCAAGTACTGAGACAATTACTTCCATCAATCAAAAATTCTAAAGTTATTTCCTTGAGGTAAATAAAGCCACTGGAATGAAAACTTTTAGAAGTGATAAAGATAATAACTGAACAGAGCTCTGATGACTAACGTGGCAGACAGGGGGCTTTGCCTACACGTGGAGCACTGCAACAGCCATAATTGCTAATGTCCTGTTGTCCTAACATAAAAGGCCATGGATTTTACAGACACAGCAAAGCCCAAGACAAAAGGCACAGAAATAAAACAAATGGTCTATGAGAATCATCTGTTGTCTGTGAGTAAATGGCTGGCAGCAATTGCCTTAGCTTACAATCTTGACAAGCATCTCCCCCTCTGACAGAGTAACTAACATGCCTTAGCAGTAGCTGCAGAAGTAGCCCAAAGTGATTAAATCTCACTCTTTCTTGCAGGAAATTGCCTGTGAGTCTTGTCTCACAGCTACATTATGTCTCATTATAAGTTCTGTCTTCTATATAGATTGGTCTTCAGCTTAAGAGTCCCACAGAGCATCTGCTGTTTAAGGTTTCCTACCAATATGTTGCAGATACAGGAATATATTAGATATACATTACTGGAAATCTGAACAGCTTTAATCACGTCTCAAGAACAGTTGCTCTGTAAATGGAAATGTCTTTGTTTTTATTTCCATGTTTTCCTTACTGGAACCAGAGATGCTGAGAGCCTTCTTTTTGCCACTTTGCTCTTGAAGGTGGAGGCATTTTCTTAATTCAGTGAAGGTAAACACCTCCAACCTAAGACAGCTGAAGAAATCCCCATTTTTAAAAGACAATATTAAAAATGAAAGGGGATTCAAAATGTCTAGTCAGTGGGCATGAAGTTTTCTAAGGTGACACATGGTTCCATAACTCATCAAACAAATGGCAACCCTTACAAAGGCTGAAATAATGAACTTCTCTCAATTCTGAGAATGTGTAAAATTAAAAAAAAAAAAAATTTTCAATGAAGCACACCCCAAAATTCTGACAGTAAATATACAGACCACTTTAAAGTAGAAACCACTTGGAAAAGTATTTTTAAATTTTTCTGTATTTGACCACAGCTTTTATTGCCTTTCTTAAATCGTAACCTTTTAATCACAAGCTACCTAACCTGTCTTGCAGTGCTGGGCTCAAAAAGAGATTCCACCTTTCCAAAAGTCTTCTAGACAAACTGGGAATCTGATTCTGGACCAGACTGCATGGGATGGGTTTTGCAGAGGAGGAAGGATTCCTGTCAGACCAGGTCTCATCAGTTCACCACCTCCAACAGCCACCACACAGCACTGAGGCTAAAAGAATGTTGCTGCTACCAGAGAAGGGATTTGGGAATTCAGGCTGTTCCTTAAGAGTACTTGGCAGGGCCACTTCTGCCTTGTGGTGTCAGCAGCTATTAAGAGGGAAACTAAATGTCTCCAAGGTGCCCAAACTTGTCGTTGTGCCACAGGCACGTTGTAAAAGAGCTGCAGCCACAACCCTGAAATGGAATTTTATGTGCCAATGGCACATTTTCTGCATCATAGAAAAGGCAGGGACTTTAACTCCCCCCCATTAGCACTGTGCACTCTGAACAGCCATCCCAGCCAAATGAGGCTGTACCTGCTGGGGAGCTCTGTGATGTTCTTCTCCTAAAATACATCACTTGGGAATTGTGAGGAATTACTGTAAATTATACTACAGAAAGGAGGGTTTGGAGCAGACTCCTATAGTAATAAGAACTACCTCAGATACTAAAAGGTGTAATGAGAGCTGTACTTGATTATTACAGTACATTATTAAATGTACCCATTCATTACTGTTATCTATTTTCTGTACTTGTAGTGCTTTGGACAGTAGAAAGAAGATACCTAAAGTCTTCTCCTAGGAGAGATGAAATCTTAAGGTTTAACATTTCTCCCTAAGAAAGCCCTCTGTAGAAAATGTCACCTGTTCTGGGGAACAGTAACTGCTGCATCCATTCCCCTCAGCAACATGCATTTACCTTGGAAAAACAGTTTATCCAAAATGACCATACTCAGGTGAAGTATGCTGCAGATGTTAATAGGGATGAACACGACTGGATTTCACTCACAGAGAAGTCCTTTAACTATATTATGCCTTGCTCATAATGAAAATGAAGTAATCAAAAGGAAGGAATGAAAAGGAAGATCAGACACCAGAGAGCAGAGGGCAGCATGGTGCAAACCCTTTTTGCTTCTGCTGCCTGTGTGCAGGAGGTGCTGAACTCCATTACTGTACATGCCTGGCACGGCCAGTCCTACCCAACTCCCTTTTCAGCAAGGATGATTTGAATTACAGCAGCTTCTACAGATCCCTCATGTTATAAGTGTGTATTATGAAGTTGGCTTTTCGCAAATATTAAAGCAGTGTGTGCTATACGATTAATTACTTTGTTGTAAGGATGTAAGTTTTTATTTCTGTTATTAGTGAAAATTAAGCATAGTGGTAGCAGTGGAACTGTCTGTTTGGTCGGGATAACATCCAGCAAATGTGGTGAGGACCCTGCTGCTGACACGCCAACTTACCAATGCTGACTGTCTGTGGAAAGCATGGACCAAGGCCCCAGAGGAAAGTGATAAAGCAGAGACAGCCAAGAAACACCCATGCTAAAACAAAGGGGGACCCCAAGGAGGAGGAGCCATGCTAAACAGTTCCTGGAATATGGAAACTAGGTTGAGGAAAAGTGCCAAAAAGGGTATTTGAATAGGGCCTCTGAACAAGCAAATTGTGGACTTGGCTAAATGCCAAGTCACATGACCGGCCGTAGCTTGCTTTTTTTTTTTTTTTTTGTTTCCTAATTGTCTTATTATTATTTTATTTTTTTATTAAACCTATTACTTAAAATTTATAGGTGAACCGCGTTTTTCACACCTCATGAAAACTTGGAATATTCCAAGTCCCAGACAAGCACAGGACAAACAGCCCTGCTTCAGAGGACTGGCAACGTGAAGAGATCAATGCCAAGGTAGAAAGGTACTGTGTCCTACCTGAGTGTGGCACAAGGCAAACAGGAAAACTTCAGCTGAAGTTCCCTTAGCAGCCTTACCACAGCTCCATGCCCAAGAGCAACCCATAGTGACTCCATGGAATATTCAGCATTTGCTACTCTACCATACATTTCAGCAGGGAAACAACAGGCAGCCCCTCAGTGCTCCATCAGGAGTCCCTGCTATTCCTCACACAAGCCAGCTCTTGGGCCATTCTGGTCCCAGTTCTCCCCCTAGGCCCAGCCAGGGACAGGATCCTTCTTCAACTAAATAAAGTGGAACAGAGAATACCCGGAAAAAGAGAAGAAGCAAAGAAAATAAAATGCTTTTTTGGAACTTCCCAAAGCTAGTCCTTGTCTGAACAGTAAAAACAGTGAAATAAACAGCACTTGGTGACAGACCTGTGCAACAGCTCTGCCCATCTGCATTTCAATGGGACAGAGTGACATTCTCATCCCTGGTACTTGTGACAGAGCACAGCTGTACTGCTGAGGGAAAGCTGGTGCTGCTTTGGCACAGACACGGTGTAGGTGGACAAGAATAACCACCCTCCTGCTCTGCTGTCAATAAGTCTTTCCTAAAGAGCCACAGAAGATTAGTGTGCAGCACCTACCGAGACATATTTAACATTTATTGACCGAGCTGTACAAAGGCGTACTCACACGTTCTGTGGTACCTTACGTGGAGGAAATCTGGCATTACCTTAGCTACCCTCTACAGCTACAGCATCCCAAAAAAATCTCTGTAGGATTCCTGCCCCCCTTCATTTGTCTCTCCACTATTTTCTGTCAAACCACCAAAATCAATAGTGGCACACTGACAGAACCCAAATTGCTTGGAAGATCCAGTACATGGTACCCAGTCAGTCAAGCGTGATGGATTTAATTCACGCAGCACTTATTATTCCCAAGATTTGCTTGTCAACAGGGGAAAAAAAGGATAGATCTGAAAAGCAATCAGGCAGTTCTCAGAAACTGCTCCCCTACCCCCATTAGTTTATATGTTTTTCTTCACTCTAATTTCTGTACTTTTCATCTCTCTAATGCTGGCATCATAACAAAGGGCAGCTGTTGCCAGCTGCAGTCTGTTAAATTTTCTGGCAATTTCTGTAGCACATGCACAAAGGTTTTAGCTAGAGCATGGTGACACCATTCACTAATAGGCAAATTATCAATCCAATATGAGGAAGAACATTTGAAATACTGAGGGTCCAACATGCTAACACACAGACTCTATTTAAGAGTTTGGGGCTACATTTTCAGGTGGCTTCCCTTTCTCACACAGAGACCTGTATTTTGCTTTATATTTGCACAGTTAATGACCTAATTTTGCAGAAGAACCATGCATCTATACAGAAGTTTTTCATATGTGCAGTGAGGGCACTGTGAGTCTTAAAGTCTGAATGGGATTGCGGGGGAACCTGAGAAGGCTGTGGAAACCCTTAAGTATATTACTAACCACAAAACTGTGTCATTTTAGTGGCAGGCATTAGGTGTGGGCTGAAACAATTTTAAGAAATTGGGAAGGTTTCACTCTTCCCAAACATGTGCTAATGTCCAGTGATGGAAAGGGAATACCAAGGTGTATGGAGCCCTAAAGCAGGCCAATTTCTACTTCTTCTGATCAGCATGTTGGTATGGCTTAGCCTTCTCCCTTTTTCCTGGAACCTGGCTTTCTAGAAGCTTGTCTCCAGCCAGGAACATGGAATTCCTTGTGTGCCGCCCAACACACAGCAGCATGAGTACAGCAGGAGGTTCCCGCTCCTGATATCATGCACCAGTCCTAAGATCCAGCTGAGCTGGAGACTGCCCTGGCTGGGCACCTCAGGGGACAATCATTTCACTGTGATTTAAGCCCTGTGCTTGCTCCCTGCTGAGGAATCACATTTTGCAGAGCCTCAGTATTAAGTGGGGGTTCCAGGGCCACTACAGTGTGAAGGCAGCCATTGGGACCAGTGGCTTTCTAACATCCCTGAAAAGGCGACTTGTTGGCACAACTTTTGATTTTAAGCCAGTTTTAGCAGTTATTTTCTCTGAATTCTCTAATGTAAGTGGCACTGCATAATAAAAGTTTAAGATGAGTCCCACGCACCACACATACACCTTCGCTGAGGTTTCAGGAAAAGTCCCTAGTTTTCACATTACTTCACCACTCAAGTTGTTCAAGTGTTGGGTGAGGATATTGATTCCTGGTTTTGTCTGGTGCTAACAACAGGGTAGTAAGTCTCATCTTGGAGATATTAATCTGTGTCCGTATGTAGCTTTAGGTTTCCATCTGGTAATCTGACTCCTGCTCGACACTCCCCCATGGCTGAAGGCCAAGGTTGCAAAACTAAAATATGGCTACACCTGCATTGCCATCTGCTGCACAGCAAAGCCCTTCCAAGAGCACAGCGGTGGGGCAGGGAGACAAAGAGAAAAACAACAGTTTTGTACTGAAAATGAGAATTGGGTACCTGAATTTATATAATCCCCACCAGTATTTATCATATATGACGAGTCTAAAACATACACTTTCATTTACTGACAAGAAAAAAGGAGGTCTCTGGCTTCAAAATCTTGGAAGTTATGGTCACAGTTACTCTCCTACTTTGTGTGCCTCCCTGGACATCTCTCCATGACAAGGCTGATGCCGCAGCAGAATGTACTTCACATGGATTTCACTAGCATGGCACATGTGAGTGACATACAGAATTTGATTTTAATTTATGTGTAAAGACACAGGAAGGCTCAGGCAAAAAAACCCCCACCCCTCTTTGTATTTTCTTTGCGTTTATATTTTGATCTATTTTATTTCAGAGTAAGATTATACTAGAATGAAAAAGAAATTGAGATATTATTCAGTGAGTTACAAAAACAAAGTTTTTGAAATGAACAGGATTAAAAGGCAAGACTATTTGCACTGAACTGGGGGATGATTACTTTAGATTTAGATGGCAAATAAAATATCAGAATCAATCATTCAGTTATCTTACCAAGCAGGATGAATAATTTCTTTTTTTCATAAAGAAAATATTAGTAAATAGGTAAAGACCTAGTCCCAAACCTCCAGCATACCCAAAATATCTACTCCAAGAGAAGTTTCAGAGATGTCAAGGAAAGGGTTGCTCTAATTTTACATACAAGTTTTTAAATTACTATGGTGATGCATACTTGCAAAAAATCTTAAAACCCAGTCTCCCCAACAAATTAGTAGAGGTTTCTGAGTTGTTTTTAACATGACTCCAAGGCTTAACAGTGGAGGTTTCATGAATCAGGGTCATGAATAATTTCTGACTGTAAATAAAGGTAGACAGGCTACTGCCGTCATTAAGCCAGGCTTCTCATCGCCTGTCTGAAACTCTGGATCGTCATGGAAATCCAGGCTAAAGGGCCCCAGTCCTTCCCACTGTTCCACGACAGAAAGGTTATATTTAGCACTTTTCTTCAGCCAAGTCCAGCCACGACATTCCTGTTCCAAATCAAGTAACTGCTTATATCAGTGCTCACACCTCACAGACTTCAGCAGATGAAAACTTTCATGCTCTTCAATGAACATCACTGACACCATCTCCTAATCTTCCTGGTGATTTGCTGCAGGCACTGAACTGCCACACCTTCCTCTCTCTTGTACAGGGTGCTTCCTGAAGCATGTTCCCAGGGCTGCATGGCCTAGAGGTAACAGAGCTTGGGCCTGGATGTGATAGGAATCACCTCAGGCTGTACAGAGAGGACTCAAGGCTGCCTCGGCCTCTGAACGCTGATTTGTTTTTTGTACCACAGTCACCCAGACCAGGTGACCATGCACCTTTCTATCACCCAGCACCATGGCCATGCACACCAGGAACACAGAAATGATTCCCAAAAGAGGGAATAAAAAAATCACATAATTCAAAACCACTGGGGAACTTCAGTCTGCACTAAGAATAGGCATCCTGAAAATCTGCATCCTGTTAGTTCTATTAACAACTCAGTCTTCAAGTCAGTATTGACCTATTAATTATGTCAATAATTCATATGGAAGCATGCTCAGCTCCTTAAATGTAAGGTGAGATCAATGGAAGGGAGATCAGAAATGGGTTTCAAAACCACAAACACTTGTTTTCCACAGCCACAGGCACAAAATAAACTCTCAGGCCAAAACCAGGATCCAAAGCTGAACATTTGCTACTGCTTCAATTTCGTCTTTGCTCTCCAGAACAAACTTTGTGACCAAGCAGAGGTTTCAGGCACCCAGTCCATGACAGCGTTGGTTGGTTCTTCCAAAAATTCCGTTTTCTTTTTGCAACTCTTGCCTTCTTTCTGCCAAAAGCTGTCCTTGCAGTCGGGTCCTGCTGAGCCCGCAGCCAGCCAGGCTGGGACAATAGCTCCAAAGGAGGTGTGACTGCCCGCCCACTGCAGAGTTGCTCACTTCAGAGCCTGGATGTGTTCATTTACATGCTAACGCTATTAACGAGTGAGCAAAACACAAATGGAGTTGTTTTTTTTAAGGCAGCTGCGCTTGTTTGGGGATTTTGACAGTGAAGACACACAAGACAAAACAAAACCCAGCATACAAAACAAAACCAACCCAGATGTCCTGTGGCAGCTTAGAGGAATTAAGGGAAAAAAAAAAACAACCCCCAAAAAAAAAAAAAAAAAACAACAACAAAAAAAAACCAACAACAACAACAACAAAAAAAAAAAAACCAGAAAAGAAAAAAGTGTTCTCTAAACTGCTGCTTCGGAGCTTTTATCTAGATTTAACGGATACATTAATTCAATTGACGTGCAGTTTAACCAGTCGACAACACATGAATACCTTCCACAAATGGTAGGATTTGCCTTCTTTCCCCCTGGAGAGACATTACCACAGATATGAGCTTTTCCCTTCTGCTCTTTTCCTTCCCTCATCCCTCTCTTTGTAATATTTTAGCAAATAATGAAATGTCTCCCAACATGCAGGCACGGTAACACTGAAATAAGCTGCTCCTGGTCTACACTGCAGTTTCTTCCTTAACTGTCTCAGCCTCTTAATGCAATTTTATTGGCTTTGTAAATTTTTGATGGACAAATATTGATATGCTAATGACTTTCAAACCAATATCCAAGAACATATTCTTTTACTTAAAAAAAAAATAACAACTCAAACAGATTTTATGTGTTTTTTTTACCTGGGATTGGCATGATGTCAAAGGACAGGCATAAAAAGAAGCAAAACTGGGTGTTAGGAAAACAGGGACATGGTTAGAGAAATTCTTATAAAAGAGGGAAAAGGAAGAGAGAATAATGGAATGAATGCAAAAATACAGCAAAGGAAAAAACAGTACTGGAAAGGAAATCTGACATTTAAACCCCGGCTTCTGGCTGGTGCCCATGGCAACTCCTCTGACAAGTTGGTAAAAACCATTCTCTCCTTTGACTGCTTTCAAGGATAATCCTTGCTTCTCTTTCCTGGGAACCATGACAGATTTTCTCTCTTTGGGGACGGTGCTGGAGTTTCTTTTATAATGGCTCTAATAAATAATGGAGTGTTAATGTCTTTTAGGATGACTAGCTGTGAAGCTGGGTCTGTTTAGGACACATTTTCACACTCATGTCCAAGTGAGGCATTATGTGACAAGGAATACAGGTACCTTCAAATGCTTTGTGTCACATGTTTGTGCCATTTAAAAAATTCTAAATGGAATCCAGCATTAAAGAAAAAATCATTTAAGGAAAAACAACTTGAATTGCTCCATTGAGCTCAGCATGTGGTATTCACGGTTTCTAAATTTAAATAAGGTTTCCATCTGCTCTGTTGTTCAGGAATCTTGGGGAAAACTATTAGAGAGCAGCAGAAGGGGGGAGGGCAAGCATACACATATCGAGGCAAGGTTCTGCTTTCTGTGTGGGACACTTGTGAAGCAGACACGGGTGTGTACTGTGCTGGGCCTGTCTGAGATACACAGAGCCCCACAGAGCAGCCCAGCAGCCGGGGCTGTGCCTGGGAGCACCACAGTGCCATGATGTTCCCCTGAGGCCTGCCCAGCACATCCTACTGCTCAAACAGGCTTTGCAGGTGTGCTGGCAGCTCCTGAGGACGGTGGGAAGGATCTCTCCTTCAAACAGTGTCTTCACTGAGGTTTGTGAGGGATAGCCTAACCTCCTAAGCCGCTTCCCAAACACCAGACACTATCTCCTCAGGTGAAAGGGAAACTGGGCTTCTTTAGAACAAGAATGGATGGGTCAGCTGCAGGAATGAAGGTTCTCACACATGAGCCTATTCTTTTTTCCTCACTGAAATATGAGCAACAAATTTACCATTTCCAGTAACTTTCACCACATTAAGTAGAAAGAGAAGGAGTGCCAGAAACTGTACAGCCTTGTATTAATAAGTCAAAGTCAGCAGGATGAAATGCACTCACAAATCCCTGGCAGCCTGAAGAAGCCAGAAGAAAAAACCCCACAGCGTATATAGCCATAAACCATGTATGATTAAAGAGAGTCATAAGGTTTTATACTGGCCTTAGAATAAAAGCTTTTAATATATTTAACAGCCACCTGGAAAACGGGCAGGACACAAATGTGGTGCTATTATAAAATGTAGAAAACAAACATGTCTAGGAGGATACAGAGAAGCCCAAGAAAGCTCAGGGCAGAAGGGAAGCATGATAGCAGATGGAATTATTTGTGAATAGAAGCAAAGTAAAATATAAGCAATAACCATAACTTCAAACTTTGCACTTTCTGTGTGTTTAAACAAATTAATCACCCAAGAAAGAGCAGAGAATGCCACTAAGGAACAGTGCCATGAAAACCTACTGTGTCTGCACCACAGATCTTCTAAAAGCTTCTCTCAATGCCACAGAGCTTCTAAAAGCTTCTAAAATTTCTCCCAGTGAGGTTGGTAGTAGCACGTCAGTGTTGTGGGATTCCAGATCTGTTTGAAACCCTCTGAGAATGGTGAAGAAATGGGGTAGGAGCACAGTTGTGTCGTTTTGTTATGCAAATCTGCAGTGCACTGCCCTGAAACATTTTGTTCACTTCTTGTCATTCCTAACAGACACACACAAAGTTTTAGTGGGGACGGGCAGCAGACTCGAAAAGGATCGATTTAAATGATTAAAGGAATGAGGACATTTCCATATGAAGGACGATTAACAAGTTCTGGGGCTGGTCTCTGTGTTTTGCTTCTGCAATGCTCACTATAATGCACTGCCAACCACAGCAGTAATGAGAAGCTGGACGAGGAGATCGGCGCTGTCCTGATTAAAGAGGATACATCTTAGGGAAGCCGTGATACCAGGCTACAAAGTACAAAGGACTGTGCAGATGAGCCCTGCATTTTTATAGGCCTTCTTAAAACATAAGATCAAGGAGGATGTTTGAAAGCCAGAAATGTAAAACTGATACAAAGTGCTGCAATAATGAACCCGTCACCACAATCACCGAAGGCAAGGCCCAATGAGGTTTGAAAAGATAGCTGTTGTTACAGCTATGAAATCCACACCTCTTTCTGAAAACAATGAAAAGCTTTCCTAATAACACAGTCATAAAATACTACAGGATAGGACGAAGAAGGAGCACCTCATTCTTCAAGCCCTGGTTCAAGAATGCAGTCAAGGATTAACCTCAGTATCACTTCTGGATACCACCAAGAAGAGCATGATGGTAATCACATTACCAAAACTGGGAAGAAGCTTAAGCAGCCTGTAAAAATAGATGACTGACTGATGAAAGTGCAAGAGACACTCTTCCAGGGTGGATACATCATGCTGTAACCCTAATTCACAGTATGATTTTCTTCCCTCAGAAGCCATGGCTGGTCCAGCAACAGAATATTTGAGGAGACGGAGGCTGGATTAATTTTTCCAGAACATGCTTAAAAAATAATTTAGTGAGTGGTAACAGGCTTGAGAAAATGTGCTTGCTTTTAAAGCAGAAAGAGGTTAGACAAGGATGGAATAAATAGCCTAGAAAAAGCAGATGGTATGGTGGTTGTGATGGACCATCAAGAATGTCTCACTGCAACGGGGATGCAAACTAAATGTGCCTCAGCAGTCCTACCTTTTAATAGAGGCTCATCCAACAGTTATGCCAAAAATATGGGCTTGCTTTCCCTACAGGCCTGGTTTTTTCATTACTGCAGCCATGGCAAATGACCACACGGTCATGAATTAGCTGAAAAATTTGAGCAATAACTAGTTTAGTGACAAGTACTTACAGATTTCAAAAGTATTTATAAATGTAAAGAAGGAATACAACTCTTTGCTCCTCAGAACCAACGGATAAAAGGGTCCCTGTTTTCAAGCAACCACAAAAGGCTTAAAACTTTTGTTTTTAAAGAACGTCAAGGAGCCTTTTTCAGCTGCTTGAGTACAGAAACCGACACCTGAAGAAAAGTGTCAAATACTGCAGCAATCACAAATTACATAAAATGTGAGGTCTGATCGCAGGGTTTGCCATCACTGTGCTAGAACGTTAAAATATGCCCAAAATATATCCTGTTCTAGTGGGGAGAGCATTTAGCTGAGAAGGATGAGGCAGAATCTATTTGTGGCTTTCAGCAGTGGCTTTTGGGGCAATTATAAAAACCACCTGTAGAGCTGCTTCCCACTTTTATTTTGAGACACAGTGTTGTGTTGACAAATCTGTACGATGCTTAGTAAAAATGGTCCCCAGTTTCAACTGGGGCTGAATGCTTAATTTCACTATAAGTAACAGCAAGAAAGATACTCCAAAGCCTTGTATTTAATTCCTTGTAAGAATACCAGGTCACAGGTAATCTTAGCTGAGCTTCCAGATAGGCAGAGAGCAAGGGTTCAGAAATCTCAGCAGCAGCTGCTTCTTCCTCCTGTGAATAGGCAATGCATGGTGGTTCTAATGCACTCATTCCCTGCCTTCCCTGCTCCTTGGGATTGAGTACAAACATAATAATAATACATAAATACAGTCATCATGGCCTAAAGCTTCTCTTTTTTCCCCCCAAAGCTTCATATTGCAGGTGTTATTTATACTGTTTGTTCCATAAGGAGATCTCTGGAAAGCAAAATGAGGAGTTTCCAGCCTTTTGAAAGATAAACAGCTTGCTGTGTGAGGGAGAGGAAGCACTAATAGCTTGCATGCACATAACTTCAGCACATTATTCTTTGATGTATCACAGCAAAGTCATTTCCATGACATGCTAACATTGTTCCTTTAGGTACTGCTTCAGGAAGAGAGTATTTCTGGTAAAATCCTAAGAGGGCAGTAAAAACCCCACCTGCCTGCCCTCGAGACATGCTAAGTGATGATTTGAGTATTGCAAGGCATCAGTGATTCAGATCTGAGGTACCTGAGAGTTATCCAGGAGGGCCCCATTCTCCAGGCATCACATTTGGACTGTAAAATAACCCACTGCTTGTTTCTGCTGGACTCAGCTTTAAAAGAGTAACACACCTGCTTTAGGACAAAGCAGTTACAGACTCACACACTGAGAGCTGGCTGACACTTTCACATGCAGATAATCAGCTTTCCTAAACCAGAGCCTTGAGAATCACTGCTGGGTAACCCACACCTAAGCAGAGCTGGTGGCAGAGGTGCAGAAAGAGGATCAGACACACAGGGACAGGGCAGCAGACTCTGGAAAGTGGGGAATTGGGGTTTGAAGGAGAAATAGGCAAAAGAGGACATTTTATCTCACTCTTTCTGACTGTAAATATGTATCATTTATACTTCCTTTTGATGGGTTACTCAAAAATTTGTAATTCACAGGTAATCTGAGTAACAGTCACAAAATTAGGAGAATTCAGACGTGGCAAGAAACCAAAACAACTGGGCATTACACTACAAGCTGCTTCCATTCTGCATTTGGATTAGACATCACCTTTCCATACCAAGAACAAGGCTCCAAGTCTGTAAATGGAAACCTCAAAGCAGCAGGAGATGAAAGGAAGTACTAAAGTTTGCAACCTCATGCTACAAAATGTCTTGCTCTTTGCAGCAAAGGGAGACCTGAACACCCAGCCATGGAGTGGATGACCATGGCTACTCCCACTCCTGTGAGGAGAGTCCCAAGCATCCAAACTCACAGCTGTGTGGGAGGTCCCAGGAATGAAATTACCATCTCAGAGCTTGAGGTCTTACAGGTACTACAGCTGATTAATTCCCTACCACTGCAGGCTCGGTCACCCCTGAAGAGAAGAAAAGCAGCAGGGAGGAGCAGCTTCCTTGGCAGTGTGTGTGGTACATGCATGAGCCAGGGGATGTCACTCCCAGCCAGAACAGGCCTCCCACACTTCCTTCACCAGTTCCCCCTGAAAAGGTCCTTTTGGCCTTTGAAACAGTGAACAGGGGCTTCAGCTCTCAACAGACTGTTGTGCTGTCAGAACTGTTTCGTCATTTCCCAGCAACTCCTTCCTCAGTGCCTCTGGCACACCAGGGCCAGCTAGTCTGCATTTCTCCCTCCTCATGTGAGTCTTTGTAGGGGTCCCTCATCTGCTCCATTCCCATCATGCTGGCACAGCTCCCTAGCTCCAGCTCCCCTTTTGGATCACACATCAGTTCCCTTCCAAATGCTCTACCCAGGAAAAGTCATGTCTGTGTGTGACAGGGAAGGACGGGCTGGGTTACTTAAAATCTATTCCAATCTTCAAAAATGCCAGCAACAGCAGTCAAACCAAAGCTTTTCCAGTGAAGATTTAAAAACATGTATCTTTAGCAAACTTCAGAATATCCCACAGGAAGCAGGGCTAGATTCCACTGAATCTACCAGCCCCCCGCAACCTGAACTCTTTCTGAGATGGAGCCTTACCAAAGCATCACTGACCTAACAGCAACATGTGCTCAGGGCACATGTCCTTTTGTCCTTTTATCCTTTTGTCCTGGGGACAAAGCTGCCAGAAGACTCTACATGCAAGTCAGTGACAGACTGGGAGCAATAAGCTGGACTCTGTTTATGTTAAGCAAGTACAATGGGATGAAAAAGAGCTCCCTGCACTCTCAGTGCCCTCCAGCTGAGCTCTGAGGAAGCCACAAGTCATGTACTGCTGCTCTTGCATAACACCATCAGATAGTGCTCTTCTGGACATGCCTAATGTTTTGGAGAACAGTTTTATTTGTTGATATAGAAACAAATGAGAAAGTAAATTTTTCTCCCTCGAGATAGACCATGAAACATCTGTGTATGGATCAGTGTTACCACATCTGCCCTGTTCATGATCAGCAATTGCCTCTGCTGCAGCCAAAATAGAAATGTAGGCAGCTTGAGCTAAAGGCTTTAACTCAACAAGTGAGATAAGAAATGAGGAAAAAATCCTACACATTCCCCAGGAAATCATAAGTAGGCAGAAATCAAGCCCCCAGTTCAGCAGAACTCTTAATGCTTGAGTGTTTTGAGGACACTTGAAGAAGACAAACCCTGCAGCGGCACAGAGCCGCTGAGTGCCAGTCAGCACTCGGTTCAGTGACAGTTCAGAGCAAAGTTCCTCAAAGTGCCAGCATCATTCCATGAACTGCCCCAGTGGCTCCAGCTGCACTCCCAGCCCAGGGTGATCCTGGGCAGGCAGAGCAGGGGGCAGGGCACCAAGCAGACCAACAAAATAGAGCCAGTACAAAGAAAGAGCACTAAGCTTTGGCTTTACCTTAACAGCAGGAACACCGTGCACAGAGCCTGTGGAGCAATAACACAATAAACAATAAACCCCAGATTAATAAGGGAACCAGTCACATGCTTTGTGCCTGACATTTCTGTACTGTATATAAGGAAATGTTAACTCAAAATATCTTGCTGCTGGCAACACATTATCCTATCAGTGCCTGATTTGACATGTGCTTTCCTTTAACTACCAGGGAGAAAATAAGCAGAATCCATGGAGGTTCTCTCAGCTTGAATTCCTCTGCAACTCAGAGGGATACTGCAACTGCAATCCCACACACACACAGAGTCATAAAAAACTTATCACTGATTCTCAGGAGCAGGTTCCATTATTTTGGTAGATTGGCACTTCAGCTCCTTGATGAAGTTTAGTAGCGCTTAATTTTACAAATCTTAAGAACAAATGAGGGAGGGGTCACAGCGTTTCTGCCTTTGCAGCCCATGAGAATGATGACATCCTTCCTTAAACTTAACCAAGTCTAAGGTTATAGATACAAGGGATAATCTCCTTCTGCTTTCTGCACATTTGTATTACTGTTTTGTACAGCAGTTCTGTAAGGATTCCCTGTAGAATTCAAAAATTTTTTTGTTACAAAACTGATTTAGGAACTGAGAGCCATGTTCAGGTCATGTTCAGTGCTTACAGTATTCATATCCCTAAAAATGAAAATCTGAGAGTGAGTGATGGGTATCTCCTGCAACATGACTTTAAGACTATTTGTTTTCCATTTTCATTTCCCTGCACAGTCATATATTGGTGTCAGATTGATTCAATGACCCACATATTACTACGTCCACAACTTGGTCGTTTTTATCTCCTGATCAAATGATTGCAATACAGGAAGGATCTTTATGTCTTTTTCTATCACGTTGCTGTACCAAGTTATTTGCAACATAGATGCTAAAATGGCCACATCACAGGAAAGTTATTATTATTTTTATTGCTAGCAGAACAGAATTAGCCACAGCTGCAGCCTAAAATTTTATTCCTCAGCCTTTTAATTAAATTAGCTCACCTTGTCATCTGGTGTCCAATTACCCCTCAGACAGACAGACTGCACTTTCCACACAGAAGGTAAAAGCTGACTGAACATCTCCTTCACTGGAACAGTGTTTCCCTTTTGGTAAGATGAAGGTAGAAACAGCTATGCACGCTCCTCTGGCCTACACAGGAAGCTTCCCATCTGCCCACAAACAAGGGCTCATTTTTATTGCTTTGGACATTTCCTAGGGAACGGAAAGTACCACTGCCAATTTCTGCCCCAGGAAGTATGATGTTTGATTTTAATTATATTTCCAGAGCTTTTTAGAACTACAGCATTTCTAATTACTAGTACAAACTGAAGGCATCAGGAAGGGATGCCCTCCTGACATCCTAAGGGCAGCAAAACAGCCGAGCTGATCACATCATTCCCCACCTCAGGGTATGGATCAATGTCAAAGGAATGATAATAGACTTTAGAAACCTCTCATAGGCACTGGGAAAAAGGCACCTGAGGAGATGCTTTACTGGAAGTCCCATTAGAGCATTCTGCTACAGGAGAGAAACAAATTCTGAATGGTGGCACCACCAAAGTTCTGCAGAAACCTGGTGAAAACCCTCTGGAATATCTGAATCCCACATTTCTGCGTAGGAAAAGTTCCTGAAACACTGGGCAGTGAATATGCTGCTGAGACTACCTGCTCCTCTTACATGTTAACACAGGGTGCATAGTGGGAGAGACTGGAAGAAACTATTCCTATTTATCCACTGCTCACCCTCCCCCTGCTCCACTCTCCTGGCTTAGTGCCTGCAGAGGATCCCACTTTGGTATCCATGTTCTGAAAACAGTAACAGAACTTACCAAAAAACAAACTGGAGAGACTGTTGAAATAATACAGCAAAGACTAATTCTTTCTAAGAATTACTGCCAACTACAAAAAAAAAAAGGCTTTTACCTCTTTTTTAGTTACAATGCCAAGAAAAGTTTTAACTGAAAATGATTACAGTTCCCTAAACCTTGGAAAGCAACAGATTTAGTTAATATGCAAAATTCTCTTTGGTGCTATGTAAATGATTGGGTTATGGAGATGCATGAGAGAAGGGTTTGTATCATGAATCAAGGTATGAGAATTTCATCACAAAAGCACAGATGTTCTACGGACTGATTTCTGAAAACAAAACTCTCAAAGAAGCTCCCTGGCAATCTTCAATATTAAGGATAGCCACAGCTTCCTACTCTTGCATTGCTACTCTGCATAACCAACAAGAAAATTCAGCTGTACCCAGACACAGACGGTTTTGTCAGGTGATTCTGCTGACTAGACCTGGGAGCCATGGTTTGGAATTCCAGCAAAACACATGGGTGTTTCGAAGAGTTTTACAAATGCTACACACAAGCAGTGCACCAGCCCTCGTTTAAGTCTCCTGTGTGGATAGCACCCACAGAAACAGTGCAAATTACTCTCTTTGTGTTGGCTGAAACACGACACTCTGAGAGTGACAGTGCCTGGTTGCTGTGCTCATGAGAGGCCAGTGAACAGACTCGGCCACTGGAGGCAGGTTAAAATCCCAGTTATTTTTCTATCCACTGCTACCCAGAGCTATTATTACAGCTTCTCTTCTCTCTGAAAACCAATCTAAATAAAACATCACCCTGTAACTTTGCGACTCTCCCAGCCTGCTGCCTGGTTTAAGCGACAGAAAGCCACAGGGATGCCAGGTCCCTGAGGCCTCACGGAGAGGCCTCACCAGCCTTTTTGCTTGCTAATGTCTTTCTCAGCACTGTTCTTCTCCCATACACCTAAAATTCACTCTTGCAAGACCTTATGCATGCTCTGGCCATAATGTGACTTCAGCTCAGGATCCATGAGCAGTGTCCTTTCCCTTTCCCAATTAGAAGATAATTATGTAGGACAGTACTGCCCAGGCCCTGAGGACACTGCAGGTCCCACCTGCACACGCAGTCAGACCTTCTCTCATGTGCTACCTTCTCCAGCACATTTAATTCACAGCATCTGCATTAACTGGAATTGTAAAATGACTGAGCAAGTGCAAGTGTGGTACCTCTGGTGGAACGTGGATGTTGTCAAGCACATTCCAGAGCCCCGCTGGAAGGAAAGAGCCAGTTTTCCTATGGAACCTTAATTACATTGTTCTGTGATCAAACACGGGATTGCTGAAATTCACAAAGGACTACCTCCATAAATAGATTTTTCTGCTAATTTCAGTTGTTTGCTCACCCAACTAATTGCACACAGGGCAGCCACTGTATTATCATCCTGCTGCTTGAGCACTGTAAATTGTCTGGATACAGCAATACATACCAGCTCAGAGTTTAAACTCGGCTTACTTGGCTGTTTGCTCTCAAACACGAGTTTAGACCACGATGCTGAAGTCTCTCTCAGTGACTGGTTAACGTTAGAGTGCTTCAGCTCTGCAACACTTAAAGAAGATGGCTGTTATTCCAGATGTTCAGTATGGGCCAGAGATCCAGGCAGATATATTCCCAGGCTCCTACACCTACTCTGTCGCTACCTCCAGTATCATAAATGCTTGTATGAACTACAGAGATCCACTTCAAAAAATGCACTGCAGGCACACATTAAATTTGCAATGAGCTCTTCATTAGAGAGGGCATTCCCAGGCAGAACTGGCTCTGTTCTCCTCTGGAATTTGCAGCTATACTTTTTTTCAGCTATTTTCTCGAGTGCACATTTTTGACAGATTTTTCACTCTCACTTACTTAATTTCTGGTTTCTCTCTGCTTCCTGGCCAAGGCCTTGTACCCCAGGTATCAGCCAGCTTGAAGAGCTGTGGCTGCAGGTGTGTTCCCCACTGTGCTGTGTTGGAGCCCTGCTCTGGAAGGGAGAGGACCTGAGCCCCTGGATTGCAATCACTGACTTGGGACTGCAAAATGTCCTCCACCTCTACACAAATATGCACATGTCACTAATTCTACTGGGTAAATAATTCATCGGCCCACAGCTGAGATGGCAATGTGAGGTAGTTCATTTCTCAAGGAAACTAAGTTAATGCTTGAGAAACTGAATTAGAATCATAAAAATTCTATGGCAGTTCACTGTTCAGATATGTGTAGCTAAAAATACAAAAAAAAAGAGGCATTGCAGTCTGCAGTTCTTACTGCTTTGAATTCATCTACTTGACAGATGTGTACTATACTTTTATATCAACAAAGATAATTTAATTTTATAGGAAGAAAATTAGAAATACAAGTTACATTGTACCTGTAACTGAACTGATTTATAATTAAGATTGAAAACTTTGTTGCTGCATTCCTCACGTTTTGTTGTTGTAATGATACAACCATAAGAAGCATTTTTCCTTTGAAAGCACTTACATAAATATGCCATCCACTCAGAAGAGCTGTTTTACTTGAGCATTCTGACATGCCTTTGCAATTTTAATGATTAAAATAGGTCCTCTGTGCTTTTTATTGCTGATGCCATCAGAAAGAGCGTGAGTAGAGCAGGTCAATCCTTCTTATTATGATCCACAGAGTAATTTATATTAGGTAAGCTCTTCCATCTCAAGTAATTTAATGCAATTAAACATATACCTCACCTTTTTTTTTTTTTTTTTGAAAAATAAAAAAGGGGGAAAATGGATTTAGAAACCACAGAGGGATTTCTTTGCTAACCAACAGGAATTTCCAAGAATTTGGAGGAAACAGATGTTTTATGTCAGTAATTGAAATGAATTTTAAAATGAGGTCAATATATCAGCAGGAAGACAGTTGCTGGATATCAGTGCGTGCATCCTCCTATGAAGGAGGGCTCTGAGAAAAGAGGCAGGAGCAAAGATTTCTGGCTCTGCCTGAACTGCAGTAGGAAAGAGGAGGCAAGCAAGAAACATGAGGAGCCCAGACAGGCTAGAGACAGAATGGCCATCCAGGCTTGGGACTCCTAATTGACAGGGCAATCAGCTGGGTAATTAGGGACCTAGCTGTGCAGATCCTTATTCAGTTTTATCAGATAAATCTCTGCCTCAGCACACGTGTAACCTTGTCTCCCTTGAAGCCTGAAATCAATTCTAAATCGGAAGTTAACCTCTTCCACTTAAAAACCAGTATAAATAGTAAGAAAATTACTCTTTTTGTTTACCAATCTAGGGAGATAAACTCACGATGGTCTGCTATTAGTTGACATAAATATTCAAAGGCTACTGGCATGCCAATTATTTGCAGAGTTGATAAGAAAACAATTAGCACGTGACAAATACGTAGGGTATAAAATTCAGTTCTCACTATCTGGGGAAGTTTTTGATTTGTGAAAAGAAAACACTAACGAATGCTTGCTGAGAACCAGCGATTTTTACTACAGCCTTGACTTTGCTGGTGCCATCAATTTTTCACACCTCTTCGGCTCAAGCTAAACATCAGGGGATTCTGTTTCTGACTCGGGGGAAGACAGCAATCAACAGATCACAGGCACATGGCAGTGAAGCCAGGGTGCTCCTTCTGGTGGACACCGTGACAAAGTGAATTGGACGTGACCTTGTAATTGTGCTCCAAAAGCCATGGTCTTCACTCCCTGCTCTCTCCGAGCTGTCTGAGGCAGCCTAAGTTATCTGAAGCAAGGGACTGGCCGCATGTCTCAGCAACACAAGATAATGAGGGCTTGGTGAACCAAGCCTGACAAAAGAAGAGAAGCAGCAAGAGCAGTGGAGTGAGCGAGCACATCCATCACACGCTCTTTCTTCCCCTACAACTCACCATAAATTCTAGGGCCAGAGCAGGCCCGCAGGTTTGATACAGGGCCTGAGATAAGTGACACTTCTCAACGTGTCATTCCAAAAGGAAAGGAGGTGCAGGCATGCCACCAACAAAAACTGACTGTACCGCTGTGACATCCCACCCTTAAGAGGAAGGGAGCACCGCAGACTTCTCAAACATCAGCCCCATGAGAGGGGCAACACTTGACAGGGCTGTGCTGGACACTGGAGCTCCCCAGCTGACAGAGCTTCTCCCTGCAGCTCTGATCTCTGTCTGCAATGTCCGTGTCCACAGGAACTGGGACTCCTTTCAATGGCCTTGCATGGAGTCTTGTGAGCACTGTGAGCAGTGGTAAACCTCCCAAGTGAAGCTTGCTACAGGCATCATTTACAAATACTCCTCACTCAGCGCTGACATCCCAAGCAAGAATCTTAGGCCAGCTCCACCATAACAATATGAATGAAAAAAAGTCTTTCTAGTACTTCAGTGGATCAGGGTTTTCATCACCTCTTTTTTTTCTTCCTGTTTAAATACATCAGGATGGCTGTAGGCTTTGCCTTAAGCCCTGACTGACATTTCGGCAGCCTTCCTCCCCAGAATAAATCTATAAAGATCAACAAAACAGTCTGATAAACTTTTTCCTTAGCTAACATAAAACAAAAGTGTAAAACTTATTGTGCTCACAGATATACTTTTTAAAAGCTTACTATGTCTCTTCTGTGAAGGAAAAGAGGGAAAAAAAAAAGAAAAAGAAAGAACAGAGACAAAAAAGGGAAAAAGCTTAACAGCTTAGAGATCACTTTTATTTTCAAATGTATTCTTTGTCAGTGAAGTAAAATAAACTATTTTTGCCCACATGACTATTTTGCTGCGATTGTACATAATCTAGATAGTGGAGCTCACCAAAATCAGTTCACAGAAATAGAAAGTGGAAAGCTCACATCAGTGGTGAAGGACAGCTTTACATTGCTCACTTTAACAAACAAACTAAGGATGAGAGAAGCACCAATAAAATTTGGGTTTCTCCTGAAATGAAAGTCAACAGCACCATTTCCACTCAAGGGCTCAGCAATTTAGTGCCACACTCTGACATGGGACATGTGATGTGGGAACCCAGAGGAAGCACAGAGGGGCTGGGTGCTGCTGAATAAACACCATATTATTAAAGAGCTCGGCATACTAAAATCTATGCTAGTAAGACCTCATTGGGTTTTAAAACATTTTATTTCATCTAAATTAGATAACCATTTCAGTCAGCATTCAATTAGCTCTTTATTCATCCCTCTCATGTTTAAAAGTCTTCAATGATCATCTCATTGAAGCAGTTTGGTATTTCGGTGTTTAAATAAATCATGTCAGTGAGGACACTTTGAGTGCCCATTGCTTGTTAGTGCCTCATCCCTATGCTCCAGAGGATGCATGGCTGAAAGCCAGCTGCAGGAAAAGGTAAGCTCCATGGTAAAGCTCACATAAAACCCCAGACTGTCAGCACTTTGAAATCTCCGCTTCACAGAAGAGAAATAACAAGGAAAAGTATTTTCAGATGCAAGATTGGCAAAAAGAAATCCAGCTCCTCAATCCTTATCGAGTCCATTCCTACAGCCCTTATTTTAGACACTCTGAGTGAGCTTGTAACAGGCTTCCAAAAGGGTGCAAGGAAATCATCACACACAAGACTCTGTGTAGACAAAAGGAAATTCCCTCAAACTTTGACCCAGAGCTTAGAAATGTCTCTCTTCCCAGTGCAAGCCTGAAGCAGCTTCAAATCAGATCTGCTCATTAGAGACCAGTTTCTTCAGAAAAGAGCACAAGGAAACCAACTCAAAAAAAAAGTTACTGCCAGCTGAAGTATTTCCTTGTCCTCTGGCAGAATTTTTCCCAGAGAGGATGATTTTTTAGAAGACAGAATTCAGAGATTTAGTGTGTGCCTTTCTAAAAGCACTGTATGTATCAAAATCACAAAGTTAATGAAAGGAAAAATGGGTAATTATTGCTATTCATACAACAGTAACAGCAAGAAAAATTCAATCTCTTGGCTTCACTGCATTAGAAATCCCACACCACGTGTCTCACCACACCTTCCCAGATCTACAGCATTGCAGAACACAGCACTAAAATCCTTTTGTTTATTTATTTTTTTTCTTTTTCTGGGAAAGTACCACACATTCCAAGTGATCAGCCATGGCAGCTACAGTCCTCAGCATGAAACAGCAACAGCATCTTTCATTCCAGAGAGCCTGATGAAGAGGAATTATCTGTACCTTGTTCCTTTGAATTCATGTATACATCATGTGATTTGTGCTGTACAAATGGAGAGCAGTTTTGGAAAAATGCAGATAATAACGTGATGAACAGCAAGGTGCAGAAAAGCAGATCTTTAGAATTGTACATTAAAGCCATTATTAATAATGTTACAGGGGGCTGTGCAAGCAAGGGTAGCAAAACCTGACCTTGTGTAAAGCAAAAAATAACTACAAAAGAGGCAACTTAAGTACTAGAATTGCAGTGAGCAAAAAGCCACTCACAGACACACATATTTATGCACATTACAGACTCATTCTCAGTGCATCACTGTTGGAGAGTTTCTTGTAAAAGTGTGTTTAATAGGAAACAGAAATTAAGGGTAGGCAGCTGGGACACAGAACAGAGGTTCCACACCTGAGCACATCAGAGAAAGTGTGGTGACACACGTGGCACTGACTGAAAACAGGGGAGGCAAAGCACAGAAACTAAAGATGAAAATTAGCACCAAGTCCAAGGAGTTCAAGCTCAAAAACCAAAGTAAAAGGTTTGGAATTCAGAAGTGACTTGCTTGTCATACAAGGGCAGATGGGTTTTCTCTTTTCTATGCCCCTGTAGAAATGGGCAGCTGTCACTCAGAATCAGTTCAGAAGTGCACAACCCATCTTTGCAAGTGCTCCCCACTAATTAACATAAACTTTGAGATCAGTAGTTTGAGATTGTTCTGGTATCAGAGCATCTTTTATAGTGGATTTCCATTGTGCCACAAGCATTTGTGATCTCTAAATCCTTTCTCTGTTTGATCCCCTCCAGGGAAGCCTGTACACCCCACGTACTTTTATTTATCAAAGCAAGGGTGATTTGTCTAGAATGGATAATTACAGGATAACACAGCCACAGGGTGTTCAGGTGTTTCTTTTAACTTAGGTAAAGGCTTCCTACCTCAATGTTACTGGAACAGCCTGTCCTTTCATGAGACACTTGGCTCATGTCACAAGTATGTATGAAATGTCTGCTCCAGGAATGGTTTTGAGAACTCGGTCAAAGATAAAAGGTCAGATGGCTAAAGCATCTAAGTTTTTATTTTCATTTTCTTTGAAGCTTTAATTCAACAGCAAAAAAAAAAATCTGTCAAATAGAAGTACAAGCTTTTTTCCCCCTATTTTTCCTGGCTTGACTTTTCAGCTCACCAACATTTCAGAAAAACAAAGTAAACAGGGAACACAAAAATAGGCTGCCTGCAATCTCTTCAAAGTGTAGTCAGTCTCCACAGCTCTTTGTGCCATGATTTTCCTTGGAGAATTTTAGGCAGGAGGCATTGAAAGGATTTTATGAACATCAGTCCATTTAAATGCAGCCCCAGGGAGATGGGGAAGCACTGTCCCCCCTCAGCAGATGGGGATCACTGAAAAAGAGGCCAAATGGTTTGCCCAAAGACATCCAACTTAGCAGGCTGAAAGTCTGGGCATGTTTAGAAAGCAGGACATGAAATAAAGGCACCAGAGAGGAGAAAAAAAAAAAGTGATGAGAGGCTAATTTCCAGAAAAAAACCCCCAACTTTTGGCAGGTTAATGGTATTTCCAGGATAAACAGAGAAAATACATTAATTGAAAGCTTCACCAATATTGGATAAAATGCAAATAGTCTAATATTTCTAATAAATTATGCCACAACTGATTTTTTTAGGAGGAATTTCAAATTAATGTGGAATGTTCTTTCACGTTCTAAAGTGCTTTTCCATCATCTATTATAAAATTAATTTAAGATTTATTCAATGCTAAAATATGAAGGAAGTCCTTAAAGAAAAAAGAAAAAAAGAAAGCCTGGGAGCTCTTCAGAAATAAGTTTATCTTTGCACCAGTATTATTATTACTTTTAAACTGACAATCTCCAATGATTCCTACAATCATTCCTACAATCCCCCTCAAACTGAACTGTCAGAGTTTTTGCTGTATTTTTTTATGTGCTTTTCATACTGGGACAGTATTTTCCTGCTATCCTTCCTGCTTTTGGATTACAGTGGTCCCTTTTGTTTTAGCCAGATGGAGATGCAGGGGCTTGCTGTGACCCCAGCACAAAGCAGCAGCACTTTGCCTCAAGAAGACAGACTGAGCCCAGCGAGGGAATTCTGTAACCTCCCCCTTTACCTGTGCAGGAACTCACAAGACACTGTGGAAACTTGCACATCAAAACAGACACAATGCGACAGATTTTAAAATCAGCAGTTATTAAATAAAAATGGCAAAGCCATAGGAAGTATTTGTTGTCTTACTCTGCATCTCCTAAGGGACCTTTATTCCTTCTGTTTTTAAAAACAGCATCAGCAGAGATTTGCAGAACAAGATAGGGCTGCCTACCACTCTACCAGCTTCCACTTCAAAATGAGTAAAATAAATTCCTCCTGTCTAGAAGCAAAGCTTGGTGTGTTTGTGCCACAGCTCTGTAAGAGGCATTATCTTCATCAAAACAAAGAGAATGATTACATCTTACTATGAGGGCTTCTTGCAATTACTTCAGCTAGGAAGGACTCAGCTTACACTGGAATTTTTTGAGTGAAAAGGAATAATTTACTCCAACTCAATGTTTGTAAAAGCACATCTGGAGGAAGGAAGGGTCATTCCCATCGTGGGAGGAAGTTACATGCAGTTTCATGCTTGCTGTTCCATTTCAAATACTGGAGGGCTGCTATTCCTGCCAAAGCACACAGTATTCCAAGACAGCAACTGGTAGGAAAACACGTGTTGGTTGATCAAGGCCACTGACTGTGCAGCTTGGGAATATACTTTCATGAGTGGAAGAGAGTCAGCTGTGGCCTAGAAACAGATCCTAAACCCTAAACTCATCCATGTGATATAACAAAATATAAGCAAAACCATTTTTTGCATCTGCAGTTTATCAATTCTAGATTTTCATCATTGTTTTGAGTTTTGAAAAGAGAGAATGAAGGCCTCAGGCTAAATTTAATATTTCTATTGTCTCATGGCTTCTAGGAAAACCTCAGTTCTCAGTGCATTCCCTGTAACATCTGTCCTGAAGATGCAAGCACTGGAGCAGTAAAAACCGCATAATAAAAATCCAGCAACGTAGTGAAGTTGACAAGGACAATCTTCATCAAGAAGATTCAAATTGTAAAGAGGAACAAAACATTTCTGGAAGTTTCTGGCCCTTTCAGATCAATCCACATTGTGAACCCTTAGCAGGTTCCAGCTTAAGAAAGGCATTGGTAGTTTTGGGGGTAAAGATGGTAGAACTAATGATTAGACTTGATTGGCAGGAAAGATTGATGTGCTCCTAAGTAATTGCTAAAGGTCCAGCATATTCCAGGCAGACAAAATTACTGATTTGATAGATTTGATACAACCCTTCTTGCTAAATGACTGGCCAGGATTTAAGTGAATAGCAGTTTAAAGTCTCTCATTTCCATCAGACTGTGAAGGGGAAGAAAGAATATTTCAGCTTGCAATGTGAAAGCTGACACAGAGCTGTCAGACAATTCCTTTCAGCTAATCCTCCCTAGGAAATGCAGTGTGTGAGCTCTGAATTCCCTGTGAGTTTATCGATCTCGCTTTTGCCATATAAACAAGTGACATCAGCCTTGCAGATCTGTCACCACCGAGTGAAATGGCAGCTGCTCGTACCCAGATGCAGGAGGGTTGCTGTGTTTGTTGGAACTGAATGAGCACAGAACTCTGAAGGTGCCTCAGCACATCCACAGTGCAACGCTTCCCTCAGTCACTCACAAACTGAAGACAGCCTCATGGAAGTGCTGTTTATGAATGCCAATTTCTTGCATCATGAGTGCAGGTCACTCAGTGATGAAGTAGCCCATGACATTTGTTTTAACTACAGTTGACAACACAGTGCTAAATTGACTAGAGCTAATCCAGCACAACGTACTTGGACATCCAGATGTGAAAGAAGCAGCTCCCCGAATATTTAAATGGGCCATGTCAAGGCAGTCACAAATACTGTATCACATTAGCACGACTAAAGCAGCTTGCTATCTGGAATGATGGAAAAAAGCCCTCATTGCTGAGCATAATACTTTGTGTAGCCTATTAGTACTTAGTGAGCATCTCCTGTCTGCCCTCATTCTTTGGCCAGGCTGCTCATTTATCAGGAGCTCTGTGCAGCCAGGGTGCTCAGTGAGGCAGCCCAGCATGGGCTGCCCATACATCATGGAACACATTAGCCATGCACATTTCTTTCCCTGCCTCCAAATGAGCTGCACCAATTTGTTACACGGCTCACCCGTGGGAGTGAAAGGTATATGGGGCAGCCTAGTGCCAAATATCTGTAGCTCAATTACAACAAGTAGGACAATACAATTACACAAATATAGGGGATAATTAATTGTTTGGAGAATATGCCTTCAGATGTGAGCTGCTCTCCCAGTTCCAGAGCAGAGCACAAACAGATGGACAAGAAAATGCAGATATAAGCATTTTAGGTTCCGCATTTGCATTTAGAAAGAACGCATTTCTTTAGGGAAACCGAGTCTAAACCCTGTGACTTCACACTGAAAACAGAGCAACAAAACCACTTGTCAGCATTGTCTTACTCACTCAAAGTTGCTCTGAAGAACAATCCATGACATAACTGCCAAATGACCTCTCTCTTTTGGACACAAACACAAGAAATAGTTTACTACTTCTACTATTTTCGCAGTTTCCAAGTCTGCTGCAGAACATTTTAATAGGAACCAAGAAAACTGTCCTTTAGAAACTGTTTTATTTACGGCTTTACCAAAATCTGGGTCCTTCCTAATCATCTTGCTGAACCATATTCTGCAAGGTGTTTTTCCCAATATTTGATTTCATTAGCTACTTTTCCAAGGCAAAAGACTTATCCTTTGACTTCTTGAACATTTTCTGGGTGTTTGTTTTCATTACATTGAAATTTCTGTTTGTGAAGTTTGTTTCAAGGCAGTGCAGCTCAATCTGGGAAGCACACCTCATTCCTTTTGAGGGCTTCATATCCAGCTACTCCTCTCTCCTGCAAATGCCTTTGCCCTGCATTGTTTATGCTGTTTCCTGGTTTCATTTCTGTTGTTTTTTTCAAATATGCTCTTTGATTATGCAGGAGAGACAGGCAGCCCAGGACTGGCACACCAAGGCTGCGCTCAGGGAGGGTCCCAGGAGATGGGACTGAGCTGCCCCCTCTCACTTCCCCACCAGTGCTCCCACGTGGCACTGCCCATCCCCAGCTCCTCTCCCAGCTCCCAAGGAGCCACTCCTGGCTCATGTTAACCTAACAAATACTGAGGGTCACTGAGTAAGGAAGCTTCAGCCACCAATGCTCTTCATGCAGGTACCATCCACACAGATCTCAGACAGCACTCCTAGAGAGACCAGCTCTAAACTTGCAAATAAATTTTGCAGTATTCCAGCTTACTACAGGACATAATTTATAAGATTAAAAAATTGCAAGTAACGGTGAGACAGAATTAAAATTATTTTTCCCCTGCTAAAAGCTACATCCTAACAGATGGATTACAAAACAGACACCAAAATTCATTCTATTTCTAATGCAAACTGCTATGAGGCATAGGAGATACTTCTTGTATTCCTTACAAGGAAGAAGAGGTAATTCTGGTAATCTATAAAAGAACCCACATTTTCATAAGATCAAGCCTACATAACAAGAAAAACATGGTGTGCTACAATGGACCAGGCACATCCTGTCACAAATGAAAAGTGCTGCTCTGTTTTCACACACTGGGAATGCAGAGAAGGGTTCAGCACCTCTGCCAATCCCTCGTGTGGTTTGAGTCTTAGCACTTCACCTGCTCTGCAAGGGGGAAAACTACTGACAGGAAATACATATTGTTGAAGGAAGTTTTTTCTCTAGGGCACAAACTTCTTTACTAGATAGATAATGGCACAGGGTGGTATAGCAAAGAATGTAATTCTGTTTGAGAGAAAATAGAAAATGTTATTTGATATAGACTAGAAAGACATGAAAGCAAAGAGATTTCACTGCCTTAGGCTCAATGTTGTGCTTGGCAACATTTTTCCTCTTGGCAGCAGTGAAGGCCAAGGTGGAGGGGTGTGACTATTAACCAAGCTTGCATGAAGGGCTACCTGCATTACCTAATGGTGTGTGCTGGGCACTTAATGAGCCATTCCTCAGCTCTGGCTGCTTTAAGAGGAAAAAGAAGTTCCTCTGAAAAGTGCATTTGTCATGAGGGGATGAGTGGGTTTGATGCTTACTACCATAAGGAAATAACACTGCATGTAAATACATCCATCCATATGCACTCTAGAATGTATTTTTCCCTTTTACTGAGCGCAGTATTAACAAGACAGAGCATTATGTTCATGTATTAAACATTTTTTATAATGTATGCTGTCTTCGAAGCTACACAAAGGTGATTTGTGACATAATTAATGAACTTTGCTGTAGGTGTGCTAAAAAATGTATAAGTTGTGTGAAGTGCTACCCATTTCTTCATTATGGCAACTAAGTTGCATTTACTGTGAAAACCACCCCCCCCCCCCCCCCCCCGGAATATCCCAGTCATACAGAATTACAATTCTCAGGTCAGTGATCCTTACATTGTAGAATTTGCTTTAGCTGAATGATGCCTTTCATAACACCTCTTGCTGCCTGGTCCAGGAGCAGAGATCAGAATGGTTGTGTTGGCCACCACCAGCCAACGCAAAGTAGTTCCCCAAAAGGAAAGAAACCATCCAGGCTCAAACAGCCCCAAGAGTCCAGCCTGTTGTTTCCTGGAATAAGAAAAGGCTCAGCTCATTACAGATCAAGTCCACACACAGACACTTCAAAATCCTACTTGTTTCAAGTGCTGCACTGTTGTGTTCCCTCTGAAATTTAAGAAATGTGACCTGCTACAATGCTCAGCACCCTAAAGACACAAAGATTTGTCCTCAGTGTGAAGTACCATTAAACCCCTAAAAAATGCAATGATTTATTCTTCATATTAGAGCAGTTAATAAATGTGTTACTGAATTGAATCAAAAAATAAAGCAGAGGAAAGCCTTTTTTTGACTCCAAATTTTATTCCATTACTTGGATTTTAGGCTTCATTAGGAACCAAAACACCCCATCTAACTGAACAAAGGATTTCTTGGAAGATTCTCCCATATGGTTGAAGAAACCAGGGGAACACAAAACTGCATTTAACATCTTAAACGTTCAATTTGGGTGGGTTTCTGACAATTTTAATCCCCAGAACACATAGTTTGGTATATTGTTCCCAAAGAATGTTTGCTGATTGTTTGCTGTATCTACAAACACATATTTGCATTATATTTGCTAATTTAAATTATTAAGATAACAACTCTTTTTTCTATAAGGGAGGAATGAGGATTCACTCCCAGCTTCTCTCTACCTACTTATTTTAGCAGAAGATTAACAAAATCTCATTCATATGCCAATTAGCACATATTTAGCAGAGGCAATTTTACACAGCTCACAGCTTGTGTCCAAAGATCAGTCCTCACTTATTTTGGAAAGAATGCCAACCAGCCTTAGTAATTTAAGTTGTTCTAATATTACACCATGTTTCCATTTTATTTGGCTCACAGAGCCTTGCTGATGATCTTGGTTACAATGTGAGTCTTTCAGCAAAACCCCCCACATCTTTCCCCGGACTCTGCAGGAGCAGTTTCAGGTAGTAGTTGTTATCATGGATAAAGCTGTCATGTCTGGAGAGTATTACCACAGCTCCCACAGTACTGAGTTTATGCAGAATACCCACTGACAAATAAAAACCCAAACAAACAACTGTCTTGCCTAAGTTGTACATATTACTTCACCAAGGGGCACAATTCAGCAAAGCACAGCTCCAGCCTCTCAAAGAGTGGATGACACATTCCTATTTGCATGGAAGATTATGCAAAGAAACAAAAGCCAGTCTGCATCTCGGCCACATCTAACATCAAATGTTAAACACCACAACAAGGTCTTCCTCCACTTTGATTCATTAAAGCTTCCTCCACTTTGATTCATTAAAGCTTTCATCTTGTTTTCAGGTCTGCCCTCCTCCATCTGAGAGCAGTGCATTCCCCAGAAATCCTGTTCTTCCAATAAACACTCTGAAGTGCCCATTATCCTGGCGGGATCCCACCTTTTGAGGATGAACACACGAGGTTGTGTTTATCAGGGTCAGGGGAAAGGGCACATGGAAGGGAGTCAGGAGAACAGGCCCTATACTTAGCTCTTCAATTACAATCAATTTTTGAGACGCTTTTCCCCTGGCAGGCAGGCAATGACTTTGGTGAGGAATTCTTGAAAGAGGAGATTGCCTCTGAAGTTATTCTGTGAGTGTGTGCAAAGAAATCCAACCTTCACTTCCATAACAATCTCACTTTGCATCACTGGCTCTGCTTCTCTTACCTGCTCTCAGTTGGCACGTTGGCAATCTTCCTTTCAGCAGAAGGATGCTGACAAAAAGGAAATAAAAAGAAGCATCACATTCTTATTTCTTTCTCTTCCTACAGGTCTGTAGATAAATCACATGTTAAACATTGTCTTTATAAAGTCTACAATTTCCAAGCTTTGGCCATGTAGAGGAGATCCAAGTCCTGCTACTGCCTGTCAACATCCTTTGCCTAATAAAGCATCTCAGGACAGCTCAAGCTGTGTTTAAACTGCTTTTATAGCTCCCCAAATACAATTTTACTAACCTGCTTTTTAAATTACAATTGCCCACTGGCCTGCCTACTAGTGGGGAAAACCTTCAATCCATTATTCAGCACAGACTCATGCAAGCATTACTATTAACAAGGGAGAAGTTAGCTAATGACTGGCAGCTTAAAGAATAATGAAAATGTTAATATTTGAGGCCATCCTCCCTGCTTCTATCTATCACAAGTACTGGAATCATATAAATTAAATACTTTATGTGACTAAAACACATTTCAGATGATATAATGAGCTACAACTATGGCTGTTAAATGCATCTATCATTTCTAAAGTCAGGCTAAAGTCCACCTGGTCACTGAGGGCTCAGTTTTGCCCTAAATTACACATGGATAATTCCACCACAGCGAGTCATATGATAGGAGGTACATTAGGGGAATAATTGATCCTTGTGAAGTATTTTGCTACAGTTTTTTGAAAAACTAATTCAATTCCAATAATTTTTATAATTTTTGAAAGAGACTCAATTAGCAAAAGCACTATTATAGAGAAAAGTGCTGCTGGTTTGATGGGACTAAAGTTACACGGCCATGTGCAAGAGAATTTTGTAAAAAAGACTTTTTTTGCAAAATGCAAACAATTTAGTTCAAATGAGATTGTATCAAAATGGATATACCAAAACCAAACTATTTAAACTCTCTTTTTTGCCCAAAGGGAAAATACCCCTGCAATCACAGAATTTCACGTTAACAGTCTTTAGCTAGTTCTGCAGAGGTGGAGGAAGTTTTGAACCTTGCAATGTACGGGCTGTGGGGAGTTAACGTCCCACAGGCATTCCTGGGTGACCTCATTCCATGACTCCCCTGGATTTTAGGACAGAAGATATAACGCTCCCATTTATTCCTGCCAGGGCTGTTTTTCCAGGGCAAGCTTAGGAGCATAACCAGGCTTCCCCTCCTCCATGCAGAGCTGATCAGAATACCAATAGAGAAAACATATTTCAAATTAAACAATGTCATTAAGTATTCACAAGACACCCAATTACCACTGTACCCAAGTGTGCTTGCTGTCAATGTGTATTAGCTACAAAACTGATAGAAAGCTAGAGCTGACCCAGAAATTGTCACAACTTGTGATCTTTGTCAGTTCAGCTGAGTGACAGGCTGAGCCGTGTAAATAACTGCACCTCCTGCCATTGGAAAGACCATTTCAGGTCGCTTGAAGCATAACTTTTTTATTTTCTCACAGGAAAAAAAAAAAAAACAACCAACAAACCCTCAAAGCTTTCTCTGAGCAACCAAAGCTTTGTTTAGTCAGTGGTGTTTTATTTCCAAATTTTAAAAAGTGAAACATTTCTAAAACAATTTCTGAAATATATTTTCAAATGGAAATGAAACCTTCCCAAAACGTTCTGAAGTAACCATGGTTGGGAATTAACTCCCACCGAGTGTGGTTGTGGATTTTTGTGACTTTAAGGAACTGCTCCAGAGCCTTCTGGGTATGCCAGGGTGAGATAAACAGGCAACCCATGGACTGGCTGCTCCTTCCAAGCCTTTCCATGGACATCCTGAGCCAACAAATTGTACCAGCTTTACTGCTCACGGTGCCCTGCAGTGCCAGGAGCTGGAATTGTTTCCCCTGGAAAGCTGAGCTCCTGCTCGCTGCTTCCCCCGGCAGACTGGCGGCTGTTCTGCGACACCCACGGTAATCTTTGATCAAAGGCAGCGTGTGCTCATCTGCCATTTAGCACCTGCTAAATCCCCACTCCCATTCGGCTGCCAGCTGGTGCTCCACAGAATTGTACCTGGGTGTGTTTATGGATCGCACCTTCAGCAGCGTTCCCACAGCTCCCACACATGTTAGTGGTGGCAGAGAGAGGGGAAGAGTTCTTCTTCCTTGGCTTCCAGGACAAGGTTAACACCTGACCCAGAAAGGACTGAACCCTGGAAGTCTATTAAATACTTGGGGGCTGGTTTTACCTGTTTCTGCAGAGGAGGTCTGCCTCAAGCAGGTGAAAGCAGGTCCAGTGGGCTGGGCTGTGCCAGAGGTGCTTTGATTAATCCCATGTCATTCGGGTGCTTTGTTAACCTGGCAGTATATAGAACGGCTCTCCCGCTCTCCCTCAGCTGCTTTGCTTTACATTAGAAGATACCCTGCAGACCACCACGCATACATAATGTGTGAGCTCAGCCTTGACACGGTGACAGTGCTGCACGGTGCTGCAGTGGGCAGGATGCTGAGAGGAAGTTTCCTGCTCCCTTCCCAGGGGGTGCTTCCCCAGCTCCGTGTGGAGCCCGCTGCTGCCAGGCTGCCTCATGTTTGCTGACACTGAGCACAGCCGACCACCCGGCTGTGAAAATGAAATCTCACACTGAGAAAGGACCTACTATCAGTTAAGCTTGCAGTGAGCTGGAACTGTGCCAAGTACCATCAGCAAGGCCAATTTGGGGGTTTTACTGTTGCTCAGTGCAAGAGATTGCCTCTCTAAGCCGCATTTGCCCTGAAGAAGATACTGGGCGGTGTACTTTGTAATTTCCAGTTTTTCATGAGCAGTCACAAAGACACAAAGACACCCAGTTGCTTGGGGAAGTAAGAATGGAAACAGTAACTGGCAAATCAAGAAAACTGGTGCTGAGTGAGTGCAGCCTGAACAACTCAAGGAAACTCCAGAGCCAACTAGGCCTTGCTGGCAGAATACATCAACAGAGGAACCTCCCTTCACAGCAGCTTCCCCCATTCCAGGATATTCTCTTATTCCTCATTTATAGAGTCAAACATTTTTCAATCTCAGTAATGAAAATTTTTTTATAGATTGAAACATCAGACTCTTTAATTCCTGAACATGTGAATATGTGCCAAGATTTCTTCTTCAATACAGGATTGTACAAGACAAACTTCAACTTTTTTTTCCCATCTCATACAGAATGGTTTCCTATTAAAAATACTAATCTTTTGCTTTGAATTTGATGACGAACAAAAAATAAACAAGAGACTCTCCCTTTCTGGGATAATGCCCCAGCTGCACTGGGACAGAAGTTTTGTTAAAATGAGTGTATCAGCAATTGCAGTTGGTAGTAAAACTCCTCAAATCAAATCCAATTTAAAGCCTTCCAACCAAAGTCATAATTTTTGATTCAGTCTCAATTTCCTTTTCCATATTTTTCAAAGTAAAAAGAGAGAGATGAAGACTTCACAAAATTTGCAGAATTATATACAACTGACACAAACCAGCATGTGCAGCTAAAGTTTCACAAAAATATTAATTTCATTTAAAAACCCTTTTTAGATGATGCTATGCCTTTTTTTGATATTTCTAAAATATTCAAATAAAATTTCTATCATTTTCTCTACAAAAATTCTATAATAGAAAAAAGTTTTTTTTAAAAAAACATATCTTTCAAGAAATTTCATGTAGAAGCTTTTTTGCATAGTTTACTGCCATCAGCATTGAAAACCTTAGAAAACACAGCCAGAAGCCTGAGTCGCATTATACTGAACTCATCTGAACTGTGTTTTAGAGGTTATTTCATTATACTAGTGCAAACACATCTGTGCACCCATTTAAATAATTTTAAATTTGGTTTATATTGATTTAGCATGTCAAGCCCTTCTCAGTTTAAGGGAAGTCAATACAGGACTGGTTTAATTCACCTGATAGTTCCCTGAACAAGAGTTTAGTAGAATCAGTGCAGCACTCAAACTTGATTAATCAGTGCAATCCCACAAGTAGCCAAACCACCAGAAGCAGAGGAACTGGGCTATTTCATCACCTGAAAATATACCTGTGGAAAAGAGAAAGCTGATAAAAGAGATTCCATTTCTATCCTCAGATATCTACCTGGGTCTACTCAGGGAGGCTGAAGTCAGGCATTGACAGGAAAATGCTGCATCTGTAATTAGCCCACAATTACCAAAGCTTTGGATGAGTCCTCTAAAAATAAATGAGTGAATGGTGTTTCAAAACTGTGCAAAACATCGGTAGGAAAGAACCAGAGGAAAGGCATGAAAGTCCAAAGTGCTCTTCTGCTGAACTGCACGCTCTTGCTCGAGGCAAACATTTCTGAATTACAAACCAAAATCAAACCATTAGGAAAAGCAGAATGCTGTCACTAAGATACTTTCATGACACAATGGGCAATAAAGGCTGATTCAACACAACTGCTTGCAAGTTGGTGGTTGGGCCCTTGGTCCTGCTTTTCTCAAATCAAACAATGCTGCCAAGAGAATGAGGAACAGATGCTAAATACGCACGTCTCACATGCTGCTTCAATTTGTTCATCACCGACTTCCTTCGGGATAAAAGAGATATTGTCAAAATGATAATGATGGTGTAAACATTTTGGCCACTTCAAGAATTTTCTGAATGCCAGATAAATTCAGAATAATTTTTAGCAGAAGGCTTGCCAGAACATCAGCTGAAGCCTTCATTATAGCTATTCATATCCCTATAATAAAGGTTTCATCAGCAATTCCGTTATAAATGCTCTTTGAGAGGGTTTGATAATTTGGCTGCAAAAAATATTTTTGGCTGAAGCCTGGCATGTAAGTTGTCTTAGATATTATTTTTCAACTAAGTTTTAAACTGTTCAGCTGTTTTCTGCACAAAGACGGAAGAAACAAAGAGGCTTTAGCTGGTTTAAATAGATCTTTTTTTGGTCCCACATAAAAAGCACCAAACTGCTCCTTTTGAAGCAGAACCTCTGTTAAGGAAAAAAGAAAAAAAGCAGGGAGTACACTTAGTGCACACTTACACTTAGATACTTGCTAATTACAAACACTCTGGTTAACTGTGCCATGATCTGGATTAGGTGCTAGGGAAGAAATTCCTTGGAGGAACTGTAATACAGAAAGTCACTCAAACTTTTCCTTATCCCAAGAAAGGATAACACTAATAATATCACCAGCCTGAGATCAAACACTGTTCTTCTAGAAAACAAGGGTGCAAAGGAACAGCAAATTTATAAATCTAGCTAAAAAGGAAAAACTTGACAAATCTTCAGGATTCATTCAATGCCAAAATTAGTAAACTGAGTTGGCAATCAATACTTTGATGGCACTGATCTTCCACAGTGTCCATAAGTACCATTTACTTTTTTAAAGATGAGGACTACGTAGATTCCAGCAGGCATGTCCCAATTATAAACTCAGAAGTTGGAAAACAGAAGAAAGCCCTCAAGACATCCTTTGTCCTGACAAAAGAAACTTCATAGAATACTACCCCACGTTGGGTTCATTTTATCAGTCTTCTTAGTCTCTGTTACTCTGGCTAGGGATGAAGGAAATCTCCTAAAAATGAGGATTATTTTGTTTTCCATGGATAATTATTCTGCCTGAGGTAGAACAACTTGGAGGTGCTTCTTTCCCCTCTGTTGGTGACCTCACACACTGAGGTGGCTCAGGGCTATTGGTCTCGCAGTGGTCAGGTCTGACACCGAGCCTCCTTCGTAAAATCCCTGCACGTCACTGCATTTGCCTGCCATCTTTACCAGCAGTTAAATCTTCCTGGGACAGCTGATGGAACTGCATCTCCCAGGCAAAGACACACCTTCCTGTCACAGATATCAACTCCAGAGCTCTGGAAGCAGGGGGAGAACCTCTACACGGGGATCCTGAAAGCACATGATGTGGTAGTGGCAAACAGTACCAACTCCTGTGTGATGCACTCAAGTTTGGGAATGCTGCGCTTTTGGTGAACGCCGTTCTCAGCAGCAGAGGGGTTGCTGCTGGAAAAGGAGGGAAAAGTGCAGCACAGTGAAATAATCTGGGTGAAAATCACTTTTACAAAAAATGTGTGTCAAAGGCCTTACCATTATTAGAGAATGAACATCTGCTTGCAGGAGACAGAAATGCAGTACAGACATCAACCTTTATGTTCTTTTTGAGCTCTGAGTTCTGCATCTGTTCGCACACTCCCTTGGTGCTGCAGGGCAGGGCTCCATTTGCACTTTCTCCCATACCCAGGGGGCGTCTCCCCTTCCTTACCGTCCCAAGAACCGGCTCCCTCCCACTGCAGCACACGCTAAGAATTACAGCACATGTTCCACCTTTCTTTTCTGAGCTGGATTAAATTGCTCCCGATTACCAGAAAAACTCAGGTGCTTGACAGATGGCTTCAAAGCACTATCCTTCATGGTTCATTACCAGAATCTTGTAAACAGGAATAGGCTTTTCTTACCTGCCTGTGAAGATGCTGCTGAATGTTTTATTTCTGGAAATGCTGCCTATAAATATGACAGTGTTATTTTGTGACACACAGCTTCCAGAAACTGTTTTCCTCTTTGCAAATTAGCTATGGGGAGACTATTTTGAACTTGGAACTGGGCACAAAATTTTAATACTCTCACATTTCTAAATATAAATCTGCCTTTACACAGTGTCAAATGTGTTCCAGATACTTTGTCACACACACTTAAAAAATAAAAAAAAATGAAGCACAATCCTGTTGGATCCCTGCTGGATTTTTCTCTTAGCAAGTGGCAGAAGAACTTACACTTCCATCCATGACCTGAAGTTCCCAGAACTCAGACCTCAATTCCTCAGCAATAACAGCTACATTAGGCCGTGGAAACAGCACTTTTTACTAAAGCTTGATGCCACAATCAGAATGGATGTTGCAATACACTTTCTTTTATTTCTACATATATAGATATAATGGGGATATATATTATATATTGTCCAATGGACAACAGTACCAACCATGCAGAAATCAATTCTCAGTACTCTGTGCTCCCTCCAAAAGCACTTGGCTACTCTGACAAGGCCCCAGCTATCCCCAGGAGTGTCCTGGCAGGAATGGCAGCCTTGCCCTGGCACAGAGCCCACAGTAATCTTCAAACCTGAAGGACAGTTTTATCTTGGCCATATGCTCTCCCTATGGAAATACTTCAGCATTCCAAGCAAAAATGCTACATTTTTCATGGAAATTAATAATTACTGCAATAGCCAGCATTATTTACTTTCTCTCTGAACTGATTTAATCTTAGTATACTCTCTAAATTGCTGGAACTTTTCATACCTATTGTATTGATATTTTACTGTTAACGTATGAGGGAATTAGAGACATCTTCAGGATGAATACTTGTTTTAGCAGCTGGCAGACATGGAACAGCTGGGGATTAGGCACTCAAAAAACACAGGGAACAGCTTGCAATCTCTGTGTTTGATTAGGTAAATGTCTAAGGTGACAGCAGTAAAAGAGTTAACAATGTCTTCTTTGAGAAAATGGTACTTTTAGTTGCCATTAATTCAGGTTAACAAATATAAATGGAGAAGAGGATGGCAATGTCTGATCAAAGGGTTTATTTGGAGCAAACAGGGTAAAGGGATAGAAAAGAGGAATATCTTCTCTCCCTAACAAATCAGGTTCTATCCTAAGCAGAACAAAACACAACTGAATCAAAAGGACTCATCCTGAAAAATCATTACAATTATGTGCATTTTTTGAACTTCTGCATTTGAGCATAGCCATGTACATTTAAACTAAAAACTCCTGTTCAAAGCTGGAACTCCTGCTCTCCTCTTCCTGCACCCTTGGGCCAGAAACATCTATCCACAGATGTAAAGTGTTTATTTGAAGTAATTAATCAATTCCGCTTTTATTAAAGTTTTTCTTTCCGCTTTCATGGCTAGTAACTCACAAAGGAAGTTTACAATTCATTTTGTTTACTAAACATTGCTGCACAACTCTAGACAGCCCCAGGCAGCTTCAGAGGCTTCGTGTTCAGTTTAAGCCAAAACTTTAGATCCACCACCAAGTTTTGAATTCCCAGCTTCTGAGTAAGCACCACTGCAATCTGCAGACAGCCCAGCTCACTCCCCCAGGAAAAGCCTACGGAGCATCACTAAGGGTGGCAGGACCCAGCCCTGTCGGACTGTGCCAGCATCAGACAAATCACTGATGTTCCAGAGGAAAAGCTCAAGGGCTGTGACTTTCTGGGGTCTTGCTGCAAAGAACGTGCCATGGGAAGAGTATGCAGGCCACTGAAAATATAGAGTTATCTGGTTTTGATTTTTTATACTAGGATGTGATGACATGGTGTCACAGAAAACCTCTTCCACTTCTGGATTGAGATCTCAACAGCAAACACAGCTCTGGACTGCTGAGAGAGACGCCAGGAGAGAGATTATTTCCAGTACTTTGCATGAGGTACAGGCTGGATCCAGAGCCTGACCTACAGACAATCTCTACACAGACTACAACAGCTCAGTTGTGACTATAAGACAGTGACTATAAACCCTCCACTCCTAAACCTTGTACTCTAGAAAAATTCTTGTGTTATGGCTAAGTCCCTATACTGATGCTTTGGGAGCTGCAGCTCCAAAACCCACCAGCCAGTAACAGGAGCAGTGCTAGGAAAAGCACAGCTGAGCTGTGGGAGTCTCCTCAAGCACCAGCTCCTCCAAGCATCCCAGTAACTGTGGAAACTAAAATCATGCATGAATAAAGACCAAATCTCCCCTGCTACAAACACCTCCCCTTTGCAGCACAGCGCCATTAGAAAATGTCATTGTTGCTGTTTAGGCTCAGACTCAGTCTCAGACTTTCTGCTGCCTTTCTTGTGACTGGCATTAGGAACTGTGGGGATTTTTTTTATTTGAATGAAGGGCAACAGAACATATAGATGAAAATTAAATTGAGAGTTTGCCAAGAGTTAAGTATTTTTCATTTTCTTCCTCCTCCTTTTGGGCTATAAAGCAGAGCAATAGGGACGGAAGTGCCAGACTCATTTTCACACGTGATCTATATAGTAAGTGAATACCTGTCTGCACAAGTGGAAAGCCAGTTTATTATTCTGTCACACCACCTAACCCCTGATGTGATGTCAATGAAAACATCACAAAACCACTCGACCAAAATTGGGAACGTTTTTGTAAAAACAGTCTTGGTTGTATCCCATGTGTGGAATACTGACGCTTAAAAGACAAAATAAGAACAGGAAACATCCAGCTCCTTTTACAGAGGAGCTCAATTTGTTTTAGGAACTGCTTCTTAAAGGAACAAAAAGCAGGATGCTTTTCAGGTGGTTTTAGAAGGATCACTTTCCCCCTCCAACCCTTCTATCTACCAGATAAATCCCCTTGGCTCTTTCCCACTTCCCTGCCCAGAGACACAATATTGGGGATTGCACTCAATCACTCACTGCAGGGACTCCCTCATCCCTTTTCCTTCTGAGGGATTGGGAGGATGGTCAGTGGATCTGCTGCTAATTCAGAAAGATTAACCACTCCTTAAAAGAAGCAGGTGCTAAATCCCACATAAAGCAGCAGCTTACACACTCCCCAGCATGAGCTTTCCTGCTCCTGCTTGTCTTCTGGTCCTTGTGCTGAACACAGCAAGGCTTGGACTGAAAGAAATAACAGTTTCTCTGCAGAATTCTACTGACAAAATTAGGCCAGATACAGCAACAAAAATATTGGAAGCTACCCACTGGGTATATTTCTCATTAGCTTTGTGTAAAACTAATACTGCAGAGAGGAAAATATCTTAAAATTTGCATATAATTTAAACCAAAACCAACTTCAAATTTGAACTGGAATGATGCAGTGGCTGCCACAGGAACTCTTCTAACAAATCTCATCATCAGATAAAAAAAAAAAAAAAAGCTTTCAAACAAAAAATGCAAATAAAATCGGATAATAAAATTGGATATTAGTATTGAGACAGTAACCTGAGTATCACACACAAGCAACATCCATGTGTGGCATTCAGTGCTTATGTTCACTTTTGAAACACCAGGTACTGAAGAACACAGCCTCCAAAACCATTGACCCTATTAATTTCTCTAAGTGCTAAATTCACTGCATTTAGGCTCAGAGTTCATTTTTAATACATTTGTCCTGCCTTCATGCTGTTAAGGCAAACATGAATTACAGCTGCTTTGATGCTTAGATCCTCTAGCTTAATTCTGCTCATCTCTCACATCTGAACAGGTAAACAGGGGATAAAAATTTCCTTTTAACCACTACCCACTCTTTGCCAGCCCAGTGAAAGTCTCCTGGAAGGCTTCTGAGCAGGACCCTGCAGAGCAGAGCACGGCATATGTTACTGTGAGAAGGGGGAAGTGACAGATGTTGACGGCATTTCGGAACAACACAATTGGGTCCATAGATAGATACAACTGTATCTGATTAGGCAGACAGCTCCATTCATCTCTCTGTACTCCAGCCAGGAGGTCTCTAATTGTTCTGCAGATCACTTAGCAATTAATGATGCTGTTGCCCTTGGACAGCTCATGCTACAGATCAATATTTTCTGTCCAAGTCAAAGCGCTGAGGAGATATAAGGATACCAAAGTTACTCTATCAATAGAGCCCACAGCAAAGATTTGAGAAGGGAAAATCTTGTGTAAGAATTTATTTCTGTCACAAACATGAATTTTCTCTTGCAAGTTATCGTGTCTAATAACCACAATCCTTTACAAATTCCGTTTCATAAAATCAAGCCTACGCAAAATTTTGTACCGAGTCAGATGCAAAGCTGGAAAAAGAAGAGACTGAAGAGCGAACAGAAGTGGGAGTCTTAAAACTGGGCTGGAATGCTCCCACAAGGGCCAAAACAGAAGGGCTCCACAGGGTAGGAGAGCCTGGGTAAAATGTCTCCCAGCACGTGTGTACAGTGGATATTGCTGCTGTGTAAGAGCTTTGCTTTAAGGGATAATCCCCATGCCCTAAGCATTAAAATTCTTCATTAGAGATACTGACTTATCTCTACTGACAAAGCAGGTCTGCACAAAACACTCTGGAACTGAAGTGACCAGCCTAGTTGCCCACAGTAACTTCATGAGAACCAGAGCTGATACTGCTTCCCTCACTCTCAGGTGAAATCTCAGGTTTTGGGCACTGGGTAAGACTGGGTGTCATCCAAGCTCATGGTAAAGTTTGAGCTGATTACACCATAGTAGGGCTTTTCATCTGTAATTTCACCAGTAAGAAAAATGGCCTCCAATTTCCTGACTGGAACACATTTGAAAACCAAATCAAAATCAATTTTAATCCAATTAAAAAAAATAAAGTCAGACAATTTATTATAAAAAGGATAGTTTCTTACAGCTCACATGACTCAAAATGGTTATTGTATCTAAAATATAAAGTGAGGACTTGCTTGTATTTCTATTACAATTTTAAACTACAGCTTTTGAGTGCCTCAGGATAATTTTAATTGAGAAAGAACTGTAGTTTGAAAATCAATTATTTTCAGTAATCATCTGTTTCAGTTCTTCACTAATGACCCATACACCTGTCTGTGTAAAACAAATCTTATCAGCCTGGGATCAACTACTTGGAAGCATCTCAATACACAACCCAGTGTCTCCTGCACTCGGTGCTATCAGTGTAACCACCGATTCTCCAGTGTGGGAGTCCATGAAATCCTTTAGGATTTCATAGAATGGTGGGAGACTAGATAATTCATTGGGATTATACCAACAATGTGGCCATGAGAACCTGCCTGGGGGGATAAGTGTGCTCTGCTCCTGACTTCAGCCAGGGTGTCGGGTCTGTGCCAGCAGTTTGGACTGAACAAGGTGCTGCAAGCCAGGAGTGGCGGGCCAGAGGAGGAGCTCTAGGTCCTCCCTGTCACCCTGCCTGCCGCTTAAGCTCCCAAAAGCATTCCTCAAAGCAAGGACTGGAGAAGGGGAAGTCATCAAGAGGGGGCAGGTGCCCCAGGTGTGGACTCCTGTTTTTCTGGCCAAGGAACTTGCCTGGTGTGGACACCAAAAAGAAGCTGATTTGATGTTTCTATGGTTTTCCTGCTGCTTAGTTTTATTATTTAGAATGGCTTGTTTTCATTTAAACTCAGCCTTGTTCTGATGTTTAATTAACCTTGCCATTAGGAACTTTTCCTATATACAAGATAAATTTAATTGTATTTTAAGTGTATTTTTTTCTTATCCATAGATGCACATCATAATTTCTCCCTTGTCAGGCTGAAACTACCTTTCATGTACCATCCCTTTATCTTCTCGTTGTTAAGGAGCTCCAGAAATCTTTCCCTCGAGGGCTGATTTTGGAGCCCTCTGTTCCTTCTGGTCTCCTATGCCTTCCCTTGATTGTGCACAGACTTTGACTTGCAGTGCAGTGTCCTGACTCTGCCCAGGGACTCTGGATGAGATCCTGCCCACGCTAAGCAGAGCAAAGGGAATAGTGCACGCCTTTCCTGAGGGGCACTGCCTACCAGATAATTCCCCCTGCAACAACTGCTTTCTTGGTAACAGGATGCTCTGGCTCCTTGGGAGGGCTCTAACTCCCACATCCTATTCTAATGAAGAGATTCCTAGAAATTCAGCTCCATTTTTTCAGGGCAGACTTTGTACCTCCTGTGGGTAAAATCTTAAACTGATTATTTAGAATTAAAAAATCTTCATTTTATCATTTTGATTGCTTAACTTCTATTTTTGTTTGCTTCTGTAATTTGTAGATTATAAGAGCTTTATTTTAAACTTTCCATTATTTTCATGCTACAATTGCTGACAGTAGTTTGCACCAAAACTACAAACAATTTTATACTTCTAAGGTATTTTATGCATTATATATTACATTATATGATTATACACATTCAGACACTTGTGTATTTGCAGAAAAAGGCAGCAAGCTGTGCTTGTCCATATTTGTCCTTCAGAAGCTTGCACATATGGAATTATGCAAATGAATTTAAAGTTTTCTATACACCAAATTACAGTTCTCTTTCTTCCACATTCACTTTCTCTTAGACACATTAAAGAGAAAGAGATACAGAAATACAAATCATGTTCAGGAAAGTGTGTAAGGTCAGCAGAATTTTTTTCTGCAGCTCACACTTTGTTGATGTACACTTCCTACTCTACAACTTTTTTTGGTAAGAATTGTTTGGAAACAGTTAAATAGGTAGGCAAAATGGAGGATTCCATATAAGTAAGCAAAACATGAAATGAGGTTTTGGCTGAAATCTCTCTTTAAACATGACCAAGACACATTCCTAACAATACTGACTTCTACGGACTTGAATGGATTTGGTCCTGATTTTTTCCACAGTGTTAAGAGCTTTCTCCTGGAGGACCAGTGCCACATCACATCAGTGAAAATCCCGAGCTGGAACGCACATGACTGTGTTTAGCTTGATGGGCATGCAACAGTGGTTCTGAAGAGTGCAGGTTACACACTTACAATAATGTCTCTGTGAAAAGGTAACTGCTGGAGCCACTGTTGATTCCTGCTGGACACACAGAACCTTTCCCAGGCACTCTGTCAAAGCAAATACCTGAGGCTGCTGCGGAAGATCAACATCTTGCCAAAGCACATGGCGAGCCAGGAGATTCCAGCTCCTGAGAACTCTGTTTATTATAGGCTTGACCAAATCACTGGAGGGCTGGGAGTTCAGCATGAGATTCAGGCAAGGGCAAAACAATCTAGGCAGGATGGATGTCCCCACGCTGAGTGTGGGAACAACACCCAATCTTCCTCCGCTAAGGGAAGACTAGGAGTGGGAAATCTGTACTGGAGCATAACAGCAAAACTGACAGCAGCAAGAAACCACAGGTCTAAGCCAAATGTTGGAATAAATTCAAGAAAAATCTGCAAAGGAAACTTGCAATAACTCTCAAACCACTCATCAATATGTCTTAAGTGTTTGATCAAAAGCATTACAGTCATTACTGTTTCTTATTTGGAGAAAAAATTGAGAGACCTTGCAAGCAGGAAAAATTGAAAAGTTTCCCTCATATAAATAAGGCTGAGGAACTCAGGAAGCTTATTTTCTAGCAGGGGTTTCAGGCAGGAAGAGATAATGTATCTGTTTTCTATTAATAATCAATGTTTCATTGGTTTACCTGCTGCCTGTGTGGGGCATGCTGGGTCCACAGCTCTTCAAATAGAGTGCTTAGCTCTGACTCAGAAGGTGAGACAGATTCTTGCTTTTTCAGGTCTCCTGTGTACAACATTCAGGTTGCTGATGAATAAAAAAAATCCCTTTCCAATGAATATATGAGACTAACTCTCAGCTGACAAGGATTTATATTACATAAATAAAACCCATCAAAACCGGGTTGGCAAACTCCGGCAGTTTCAAATGAAAGCCAAGAATTAATTGGACACAGAGACAAACAATTTTTCCATTTCAAAGATGAATTCCTGCAAGTCAAGGTTGGGTTACATCTAACATTGCCTAGAGGATTTTCATTTCTGGGAGTGTTTGCCTGGGACTTATAATCAAGACTAGGGAGAATATCCTAGGGTTCTATTTTACTAAGATTTTTACACAGTGTCCATCACCATGGTAGCTGGTTGATATATGTGAGCCACGGGGCTCTTCCAATTCAGATGGCTCGTTATTCATAAAAATGACTCCCAGATTACATGCAGAGAAGGAATTCTTGCCCCCTTCTTACCGCAAAACATCTTTTCCAGAGTTTGGCCCAGTCAGAGAAAAACTCTTAAATCACATCTTTGTTTTCCTATCTGACAGTTCTGTGGAGAGATCTGCCTAAACACCACTAGTCACTTGTTGGGATTTTTTTAAAGGAAGAGAATTGGTATGTAATTTAGAGGGTAAGTTCACCTCAAGTACACCTCAGCTTTAAAATTTTGTCCTTCCAGGTAATTGAGAGCTAGCTAAGTTGCACTGACATAGCAATTTACTTATTCCAAAACCGTGTAACCAAATTCAGGCTATTTGAGATCAAGAAGGGAGTGCATTCCACAGCCAAGGAACCCCCAGAGAACAATCTCTGCTAACAGCAGGTTCTCCTTTAAACTCTGCTTTTTGCAAATTTTGCAAACCCTCTCTGCCTTTGAAGACAGACCCAGCAGAAGAAGGTGTTCAGAAGGCACACAAGTGAGGAGAGGATGAGCTAAGGCCCACCCCACATGGCTAAGTGATGATATTTCCAGATGTTCAGCATGGAAACATACAAGTGTGGCATTAGCAACCTTTGAAGGACACAGGAGACCATAGGAGAGGACTTTGGGTTTTGTCTGCTTTCATAGAAGCCTTGACAAGAGGAGCTTAAGGAGGAGCAGGGCAGCTGCAAGGGCTGGGCTTTAGGTGAATCACTGAGGCCCACTAAAGTGGACTGCGGTCTCCAGAAGACCTCAAGAGATCTGCAATACGACGGCATTTATAGAACGCTTTCCTCATTTCCAACATCTTTCATTGACTTAGAAAACCCCTAAAATCCAAACTCAGAGCAAATCATTATATGCAGACAGGAGAAAATGAAAAGGGAATTCTGAAGAGCTCCCTTTCTATCAAGCTTCCCAGCAGCACGGCAAACAGCAGTGTGTGCTGTCCCTCTGCTCCCCTCCACCTGCAACCTGCATTTTAAAATCTGCTACGGAACGGGCACAGAACACACAGGAATGAAAAAGGAGAAGTAAAGCAAGAACAGACAAGTAACAGCTGAACTTAACTCGTAAAATTATGGGAACCATCCACATGAAAAAAAAATCCCCTTCATTATTTCACAGTAACTTCATACGTAACTATTGGAAAATCCAACAGAGCGTGCAAAAATCTACAATCTACAGGGTCAAGGCTATCATGAAGGTAAAAATTTTAGTAAAATATATAAATACAGAATTACTCAGTGCTGGGCACTCCTGGAATTGTCCTTGATAACATTAAAGTACTTTTTATGTTGTGTTCAATTTTCAAAGCCGTGCATCTTTTCTCCAATGCCACAGTCTCCCTTTGCCTCCAGAATCACAGGCATCGTGTCCAAATCACCAAACTGCTGCCACTTACTGCCCTAATAGGCCATTACTGTGATGCCATGCACAAATCCAGCTCTTGTATGACTGCTGTGCTGGAACCATTGCTCCTTTCCCAAAATTCAGTGTGCTGGTTTTGCTCACCTGTCTCTTGCATCCACCCATTCTATTCCCAAAAAGTGCTGCCTTTCAATAAATGAAACCCAGTAATTTTTTTCTTATCTCCCTGCATTTACTATGAGCCTGAAAGTATTGACCTGATATAGAAGTTTAATTGCCTCTTGAAGGACACAGACAATCCTCAAATTGACTGGAAATGGGAAAGCATCCAATACTCTGCAGAACAGAGCAGCATCTTGTGTCTGTGCTGAGCAGCAAGCAGGTATTTATCAGCCCATTCTACTGAAAGAAGATGAGGGCAACAGCCATGCTTAATACATTATGTGGGAGGTCAAGACTCAGGTGTGTTCCTCCTTTTCTGATACTAAAGTCTATGATTAACTTCAGAGACGGGAGCAAGGAAATAACTTGTTACAAACTGAATATGAATTTGTTCCCTATCAAAACACAGGATGACAGGAGATGCAAAACCAGGAATGAAATTACTGAATGGCTTTATAGAATTCTCCTACAAAAAAACCTAGATCACAGAAAATTAAAATGCATGCAGCTAAACCGAAAATAGGATACAACTTGAAAATAAATGTATCTGTTCACAATATATCCGTCAACAGAGCCAGCAGTTTTTATGAGCTGATTAGGAGTCTGCATGCAGAACTGCTTACATAGCACAGGTTAACAGGGACTACCAAAAAAAGCTCCAGGTCTGTACCTTTACATCAACTAATAATTCAAACAATCCACCTACTTTATTAAAGCTGATTCATTGGCGAGGCTGCAGCTTCTGCTAATGAGGATGGAAGGCAAAACAGAGAAAATTATCTGGAGAGAAATGAAAATCATGGGCGAGGGGGAAGGAGGGAGAAAGGAAAGCAAAATGCTGGTGAAGTGTATAAGGCAAAAAATCTACCATGAACGGAAATGAAACTCCTGTGTGGCAGAAAAGCAATTTAGCTTTATGAACAGCTGCCTCACAGAGAGTCAGGCGTACCAGCAATTAAAATTAAACAAGTTGATTTTAATATGCCTTAGTAACTGTGATTGATCTCACAGAGCTGCTGTTGACTGTACACCAAGAAACAATTTAGGATCCAGGTTAAAGCAAAGTTGATAATCCTCCTTTAGTGGATTTTAGTACCTGAGGCAGTACAGTGTTCCAAAAATTATTAAAATGTGCCCCGTCTCTGTGTAATCAATAAGCTTCCCTCTGTGAGGCTGGTGCAGTTCTAGGCACTCCTCAGCATGCCTGGCCATGCTGTGTCTGTAGAATTCCAAATAAGTCATCTATCATTATTTCTATACACAGGACTCATTATACACCTCATCCTTCAGCTTATTAGCACTCAAGCCTGCCAGACAACCAAAACAAAAGGTCACCTTTTATCAAATGCAGACTGTGCCCAAAACATACACCAAAACCCTGGCAGATCCATGTACAAATATAGTAGCAGGGATGGATAAAAGAATGATGGAAATATTCAGGATGGGAACTGCAAAGTACCAACAAATAGAAATTGGGAGAATTCACTCTGGTCTACCAGGCAAAGTCTAAAATATCAGGGTAAAAAACAGGTCACACATCAGATGGGAGAAATGAAGCCCACCTCTCTGACCATCCAAACCCTTACACTCCCCAAAGCTCATCTTTTAAATCTGCTTCTCTTTTATTTTTTAAATCTGCTTCTCTTTGTGTCAAAAATCAAGACAGTGACTTGGAATCAGATTTGGAACTTTCTATAGAGAAAAAGAAACAAGTGAACACTTAAATATTGAATAGCCTATTACAAGTATAAAGAGCAAATGAAAGCACACTGTTGACATCAGCTTAAAGGCAAACATGAAACAGGAATTTTGAAGAAATCTGAAGAAGTGTTGTCACTGCTTGAACTTCTACACAATGAAAATTCACATGAAGCAAGATCACATTCTCTACCACCACATGTCCCCTGTTGGTTTTTTTTGTTTTAATGGAGAAATAAAAACAAACCCTTCATGTGTGACAAGGAAAAATACCTTTCCTTGGATAAAAGCTTGTTTTGCTTTCCCATCAATCTAAATGTCCCTTCCATATCTTTTATATCTCAAAATAAACAGCACACCTGTGTCTCCTTCCTATTTTGTCTGCTTTGAAAATGGTGTGATTTTTCATTACATTAAGCAAAGTTTCTGATATGAAGATGTAATATCTTTTAAATCAAGCAATTCAGAAATGAATTATCTCCTTGTGCACCTTCTGGCACTGCAAACACTCTGGTGTTCTTGGGTTTAATTTGATTCTTTGCTTTGTCCTGTGTTTGGCACAGAGCAAGTTATTGTTCCAATCAAAATATTGTAAACCACAATTTTTGTCTTTCACAGCTGCAGATTTTGCTTTACCAGCCTTAGCTCCCTGTTCTTTTATCAGTGTTCATCACATATTATTGTCTGGAGTCATGGGCAAAAGGCTGTGGTTTCCTGCAATAATTTCATAATGATGAAATGGCTCCTGCTGAGATACATCACAAGGAGATGTTTTCAAGACCTTGCATCTCCAGCCTGTGGGAGATCTGGTTTGGTATTTCTCTATAATCCCTGTAATCTACATACAATCAGGCACAAAACCAATGATAAGGCAGAACATACAGAAAAAATATAATAAAAAATATTTAAATACGAAGAAGTAGCTGGTCTAGAAAAGCAACTGTTCTCATGCTTGCCCAACTAAACAGTAAATGAATAAAGTTTGAGGGGCAGAAGGAAAAAGTAAAGTTCACAGTGTAAGATTCTCCAGAAAAATCCAGCTGGAGGCAAGGAATGTTCCTTCAATTACCTATTTAGTCTTTATTCCCTTAATCAGAGCTTTGGCTGCCATTATCACACAGAGTTTAAGGAGTAACTGAGATTTCAAGAGCCCTCAAATGATAACCCCCTGTGAGAACAAAGAGGAATTTCTGAGCTCACCCAAAATCACGGTGTTTTCTGGGCCAACTCCGTCTCAGCTCATGAGAGGGAAACAGGTGTGTCAGAATTGCTATGCCAGGGTTCTGCAAAGGACAGGGAATCTTTAGAGGTGATGATTTATGCTTTCCTCAAATGCTGTCCTGAATATGTACCTTCCCTTAAAGCTGTGTGGGAAACCTTCTCATCTTCACAATATCTAAAACAGTTACTCTGACATAAGGAAGTTTTTCCAGGAGTCCCTCATACATCTCATTTTACTTTTTCCTCTGTCCTCATCTCTGTCCTTCATGTGCCTCTTCCTCCCTACTTCTTCTGATTGTATTAATTATACACAAAGAAAAGAATTTACAACATTCTGCTCATGCAAAATCATTGTTACATTCAAAATTTAAAGGTAATTGCATTTGACAAATATCATTTCCTTTAGCATGGAAATTGAGTCATGGATTTGGGTTTTAATAGCTCTTTACTCCCCATTAGAGCTTTCTCCTGACGAACTATTGCTGCAAACATCCTAAAAAAGAAACTTGTTAGGGGTCTTTTGGTTATATTACTGCTCTGGAAGAAGAAGAGAGAATGTTACATAACATTTAGGTGAACACTGGCCAACCAGAGATTAAAAATATACAAATGAAATTTAAAAAAGCACAGAACGCCATTTCTGAACCTGCACATTCCCCCATTATGTTCAGTAGGAGCAGAAGCCTATTGGAAGGGAAAAGCATCTAAACAGATAAATTGCAGGGTTGTTTCCTTTAATTAAATATATCTTTTCAAGTAATTAGCCTTAGATGCAGGAAATATTAATTGGTACTTATGTACCAAAACAACCAGTGATAACAGCTTGTATTTCACCAGCACTCCACAATTGGAATTGGTTAACTAAATCGTTAATTAAAATAATTAGTAATGATCCATAAAGCCTAAGGGACACGAATATATTTTTTTATTTACTTTTATATCTACAAGATTTCATGCTAATGCTCTTACCTATGTAAAGTTTTCATTTGTTTTCAGAAATAAGCAATTCCTATGTGTAAAAAAGACCTCATTTATATACTGTCATCAATAAAAAAGCATTAAACTGGGAAAAAAAGAAAACTTTTGGATTTCTGTCACCCAAGTCCACCTTCTTAAGATACTTCTTTAGCATGCAGGCCTTCACATTTGTAAGAGCATTAAAAATACAACCTGGCCATGAGCCACATGAATAATCAATTAAAATGGCTTTTCCAGTATGATAAATGCTAATATTTTGGCAGTAATTCCCCAAAAAGATAATATAGAATTCTGTGAGGAATTAAGACAAAATTAAATAAAAAATATGCTTCAGCTAATTAAGAATTAATTATGCTCTTTTTACTTGGAAAATAATGGGTAACAAATAACACTGAGCTCTTATATGAAAGATACAAAGGGCATATCTTCCTATTCAATTATATTTCAGATTAAAAGAAGCTATTTTATACACCAAGACTAAATCTATCAACCCTATCAGTTAATTTACAAAGTCATTAAATGCAATAAAAACAGTGGTTTGTACTGTTATGAAATCAGCCAACACCTTTAAACTCCAGGTCTATTTCTGGCCTAAGAGAAAATTAGAGGAATAACTGAAACAAGAAGAAAGATAAACAAGGGCACTACAGTGTATTTGTCGAGTACTAGCCTGACATTTTTAATGTGCATCAGAAATGATTGATTTCTTCACCTAAAGTAGGTAAATCTCTGGTTTTTTCAGTTTGTGCCAGTGCTTCCTCTGCATCCTTTTTCCCAGGGCAGGGCCAGGGCAGCCTGCAGCCAGGCAGGTCACTGCTCATGGCACAGTTGAGTTCCTGACACCAGGCACCACAAGCACGTGTTTGAGCACAGTTACCAGCCTGCTCAGGGGCAGTGTGACTCCAGAGAAACCCTCTTGTCAGGCCATTCCTTTTGCTGAGGCCAGCCAAGAGGCCATGGAAGCATTGCTGAAACGCACACAACTTAGAGAGGCTTCTCAGCACTTCAAATAAATGAAAATGTTTGAGTCTTTTATGAATGAGCAGAGTCCAAGGAAAGTCTTGTGGATCCTAATTTGTGTAATTAACAGCATAAAAAACCCTCAGCCATTTGCCCTCTGAGCCTTGACAATCCAGTAAGGCGGCAGGAGATTAGAGGCCTTGCTGGAAAGGAGGGTTAGATTTTTCTGGGAAGGTTTCTGAGTAAGTTGGGGCTCAGGGACACATTGCGAGCTAGAAGCTTTAGGCTCAAGACTGGAAACAATTTTGAAGCAACTGGTGCTGGCACAGTTGATGATTTGCACTGAATTTATTAGTATTTCCACTAAGTTCTGGATTAATTCTTTCATCATGAGGGAAGTAAAAGGTTCTCTACCAGCAAACAAGAGGTGGCATCTGAGGTAACTTCCAAGAGCAGGAAGCAGGCAAAGCTTCCAACCTAATCACCTCTGCTTCTTAGTCCTCAGAGCAGCCTGAACCATGACACTGGGCTTCAGCAGACACTGAAGTAGTCTGCAACATGATGAAGAAAAGACTCTTGAAACTGGGACCATTCCACCCTTACTCAATGCCTGGAGGCTCATTTCAGCAGCCAACACCTTAAAACCTAAAGCTTGTATAAATTAAACTTTTCACACATATGGCCAAGATGACTGGGCTGCAGGAGCTCCATTTCTCCCATTACCCGCTGTAGAGTCTAAGGAAATGTACTTAGTGGTGCACATGGTAGTGGAATTTTATCAAGGAAAAAAAAGCCAATTGGGAAGAAGTGAGGTTTGGCCAGGAAAAGATAATGCCTATTTCACATGTTTACAAGATGAATGTGAATAGATGCACTCAGAAGTCTGACTATGCACGGCTTCAAATCACAGGTATGTGCAGACTGTACTCGCAGCACAGACAACAGCATCCTTTTGTAGACAGCAAGAATATTCTTTAGGGCTGAGAGATAAAAGTATTATCAAATCCTTTTTACACAGAATAACTGTCCCTAACATAATGGTTACAACAGCTAGAAAGCAAACATTAGTGAATTGAAAGAAATGGCACTGCCCCTCCAGATACTTTCATTACTGGAAGAAATACAGCCTGCAGTGCTTTGCTGCAAAACCTCTGAATTCTTTCTCTACCAAGCATATATCGATTTTTTGGAAGTCTGATTATCAGTAGGTGAAAAACCCCACGCAGTAGATGACTTACCCTCTCAAGGATGCATAAGTCATCCAAAAGAATGATATTGATTATTCTGTTTCATCACCTGCAGTTCCTAGATTTATGACAGGGCTATCAGAGAATTACAGTATAATTTTCAAAAGATGCATTAAACAAATATTTGTACTACTAACCTGCATGTCCAGTCTTTAGCTGTCACACATTCTAAGTTTAGCTGACCTTTCAATTTCCTTTCTCAGTCCCTAAATAGAGAGCCAACCATATACCTTTCGTGCTGTCCAGTTATTAGCTCAGAAATATAGTTTTAATTCCATTAAATGAGTTATTTTTACATAGTAAGTCCCATGGTTACAACTAAACTGCCTCTAGAAAATTGAGACCGAGCAGCAGCAGACTGGCTGAGCAGTCAAGCAGCAAGAGGCACAAGTCTGGTGTAACACTTTGAACCAGCAGGAGCTACTTACACGTTTCTTTAGGCGAAGGAAACTCCCACTTTGAACAAAAATCACCAATTGGATGACAAAGCTAGACACACCCTGCAGAGTTTGCCTATACCTAGTGAGAGAGTCATTGGATCAGTTACAGCATGACATCTGGCTGCCCTGGACTTCTACAGAATTTCAAGTTTATGTGAGGTGAAATTCTCCTCATTTCCCCAAAATTTCAAGTTTATGTGAGGTGAAATTCTCCTCATTTCCCCAAGTTGTTTTGGTTGCTTTGTGGGTTATGTTCTTGGTTTTGCTTGCATGGTTTCTGTTTCTTTTGCTTTTTGAATTGAATTCGATGCTGATTAATGTAATAATAACTGATTCAGGTAATGGTTTTAAACAATTGTTAGGAAATACTCCAGAGATTCCAGTTCTCAGTTTCAATTTCCAACATTTAAGAAGCTTTATTTAGAGAATGAAATGAGCTTTAATCAAACTGATAGAAGCTCTGTGAATTTCAAATTTTATCGTGCAGTATTATGTAGCAGGAACAAAATTACTTTCTGTTGACTGTTTCATTAGCTCTCATTATGCAGTTCTATCATACATAACTGGAAAAATCTTATTTAATCCTTACTAAATACGACAAAGACCTCGAGTGAACCACTTTAAGTTTAGATCTTCTTATCAGAAGTCTTCATGTTAAAGGCATAGAGAGCTTTGATTCTAAAGAAACCGTCTGTACAAGAATACTTACATAATAAATGAGATTATTTCTACCCCAGAACTCAACATCACCAGAAATCTTTTAAGAAACTAAACTCTCAGATGTCTAATAAAATATAAAAGTAGCTGTGCCTTGAAAGCAGCTCTGACCCAATGTTACAGAACTAAACCAGACTGCTATCTAATGACACATTCACTTCTACACCAGTTCCACATCTCTGACAAAGCACTGAGCTGGCTTCAGACTGTGAGTAAAGCTGGAATTTGATTTTTCCAGCTGTAGCCAGCCAAAGTGGCTCAGCGGAGTGCCACAGCCTGGGAGCCAGCACAAGGAAGGGAGTTGGCCTGAGGACTGGGAGCACAAACAGTCCTTTCAGTGGCAGAGAACAATGCCAATGGCTCAGCCACAGCACATGGCTTTAGCCAAGGATAAAACATGCCAAATCAGCTTTGTCTGAGCTCCCTGAAGTCACGTGCATTTACACTGGGGACTTACCTTCAGAAACTCATACTTCTCAGAACATACAGCTCAAGGGCAGATACTATGACAGGAAGAGATGTCTCTCATTCCTCAAAGTCCTCACAGGCCTTTGCTCAACAACAGCTTTTGTCTACATCTACTTGTCCTATTCAATAATCAAACCATTCTGAAAGGCTGGTGGAAAAGCTTCCCCAGAAAAGTACCTCTGTTCTCCTCCCTCCCTCCCTTTCTTTTTGCTTCTTAACCCTATGCTACATGATCCCATCCTGCTCCTTATACCCAACCTCCTTCCCCTGGCACCAGCTTTGGGGCTTGTCATATCCCTCACACACTGACTTGCTTCAATTTCCAAAGTCTGCAGGAAAAAAACTCCCAAGGAAATCTATTACACACACATTGTTTTATTTTCCTACCAGCTCAGTGAGTTGCACAGGCTCCCAAAGGGGTGTGCTGAAAGGCAGAACTTGTGCAATGAAGTGCCCAGAGCACGCAGGCAGTAACTGAGGGGAAAGCATGTATGTGGAGACAGCAAATGCAGTGCTGGGAATGCTCCCTTTGGCAAAGTGAGCTATAAATGGGCTCAAAGTACAGTCAATCTGTACTTTGAGGCCAACAGATATTTGGAATGCTGTTTGGACCAGTCTACAGCAGAGCCAGACATTAATCATTTGTCTTTGGCTGCTAAGTTTTGTATTTAAACCATAGAAAGGGATCTCTGCCTAAGAATTCTATGTGCCACACCACCTCTTTACCATGTAACCAAAAGACAAGGACAGGTAAGTCCACCCTGTGTGAGGAAATGGTAACAGTAAATGCTTTTAACACTTTCAACACAGGGCTTTTTTCCAATAAAGGGCACCAAACAACATTCACTGGACTTTAGGCTGCTGTAATGACTCCAGTAAACATTAGGAAGGAGATAAAAATCAAAACACGGATTTTACTGGGTTCAACTTACTATGTTCCAAAATTACTCCTCAAGGATGCACAGAATCAGCAGATCATGTAGTGTTAAAAATGAGAAAGCAGAGAGAACTCTGTATCTCCCATTTCCTGAGCAGCTTCAAGCAGGCATGCTGTCTGCAAGGCTTTTTACAACATTCAGTGGCTACACGAACAATCTCACTTTGCTGCCCCTTTTGTTCTGCTCTCCTGTGTGGCTGCCTTAGCTGCACATTTGTCTCCCTCCATTTCCAGCACCTCCTACATGGACAAGCTGATTGAATGGCCCCCTGCAGCTCTGACCTGCTATCCTGCCTTGGAATGAGCACCAGGATATGACATGACAAGATGGTATTGAAGAAGGCCCTTCCTAGCCCAAAAGCTGCCTGGGTGTCTCCTCAGTGCAGTCCAGGTGGGAGCTCTCTGACGCACTCACCGGCACGGGCTCAGTCAGTGCTTACCGGGGGAAATTCCACCACCATCCCTGGAGCTGACCACACAGCCCGAGCCAGGGCACAGACAGACCAGACTGCAGAATAACCTGAAGAACCTCCTCAGCTTTAGACAATTGAAAAGTGAAAACTCCAGGCTCTTTTCCACATTATTTTTCCTGTTTGTCTTGGTTTGTTTGGTTTCTGGTTTTACTTCGTTATCTGCTGCAGCCCTCTTCATTGGTCATAGGCTTTTAAAATTCTCTATCTACCCTCTATTTGCAAATCAATGAAAGGGAGGCTGGAATGAGTAAGTATTCAACCCCTTGTGTCTAGGTTTGTTGAGGGTTTTTTATTGTTGTTCATAAAACACATGGACAGACTTTCTAATCAATGAAAAGGCAGAATTCTCATTTCTATTTGCCGTTAGATATGCACAAGTGATATTTAGACACAGCAATCCTCCAGGACGAGATTTCAATCTGCTGAGTGTACATGTTGCAAATTAGGTCAGGGACCTCTGGGAGAGCTGGTCACAGCTCCCACAAGCTCTGACCAAACTCTTGTGCTAACAAAGTCTGTCACTTGGAGTAGCACAGGCAGCACAGCACAAACCCTTTGAGACTAACCATGTTTTCCTGCTGTGCCACCAAGGTTGCAAAAAGGAAAAGGAAGATACATAGAGAAGTTCAATACCACTGAGTAAACTCTTTATACACCAACCTCTAAAGAGTGTGACTGGGACAATGAAATTAAGTTTTAATATTAATAACAGACTCTGATCTCCAGCTTTCCATGCTGTACCAATGGGTTTATGTGGCTAGCAGGACACTTATCCTCAGAGATAGCACCCAGATTTGTCATCCTGCCCCTAATTATGCAAGGTGTTCTTGGTAGGAATTCAGTGCCCTAATAGGCTTTTATAGATTTCTCCAGCATCCCGTCCTGGAGTTTATTGTTGAAGGCAGTGTCTGCAAAAAGCCTGGCTGAATTGTTGAGGCTATGCTGCTGGGATGAACAACACACTGATGAGTTGTTTTTCCCATCTGGTCTGAGAAGCAGAATCAAATGCACTTGGAAGAAAACCACAGTTTTAACAATCCTGTTACTTACTCCCTTTTGATCCCAGTGTGGGGGTGGAACAACTTGCTAACAAGGCTTAATGAAAAGCTACAAAACTTGGCTCCAAATTACTAATGTGACATCCAGAAGCTGCTGCCATTGAAAAACACCTCTTGTGTATGCGAACTTTGGTAGATTAAAATTCAGATTTTGATGTAAAAATGCAGTTGCAAACCTTCTGATTTCTTTTGTAAACCCTAATAATTGATGCACACAGAAAAGCCTACATCTCTATTCCTGTGAAAGCAAATGGTAAATAAGGTTGCTCTATGTGGCAGATTACAATAAGGGATTGTAATTCCTTAAATTCAAAGGTTACTGATGTTAATGGAAGAGGTTAGAAACCTATTCTAATGAAGAAATACACACCTGTGGTATTAAGGACAGTTCACCTCACTTGATGTGAGTTGTCTGTGAAGTGTCTACATGAGCTTTGTTCAGTTAGTGGAGAGGCAGACACCAGCATGATTCTGCTTCACAGACTGAGAGTTCTCTATAGGATGCCATTAACTAAAGCCTAAAAATGCATCTTTTGCTTCATTTACTATAAAAGGAATGTAGATGACAAGCTCAGATATAGACATAATACATACCTACACTTGGGCAGCTGCATCCTGTCTTAATGTAGTAAGTAGTTTTGGAAAAAGAGTGTATAATCAAGATTTTTTGCTTTAACATTTATACCGCTGAGATTTTATGGTTTGCTTTGATATAAAATCAGAATTGGTTGTTGAAGGGATAGCTTTCATATAGTAAAAAAAAAAATTAATTATAAAAAAAATTGTTAGCCTGGGTTTGGATTAAAAACAGGTTGAAGGCCATAAATGAAGACTGTGGCTGAATACCAGGCATGGAGCAAGAAGGGACAAGAAATCTGGAACAGCCCATGTACCTGGTTGTGATTAAATTTGTCACTAAGCAGCTGGAAATAAGCAGCAATACTATTGCAACCAATCTGCTCATAATATTAAGTTTCGATGAAACTGAAAGTCTAATTTGGATTAAAGAAAGCATTATTAGGGAAACGAAAGAAAATAGGCAAGAGTTCCCCCAGGAAAATAAGATTCAGACTGTAATACATGCAAGCTAATAGCTGAAGAATGAAAATCCAAAGTAAGGGTAATTCAAGAGATGTGAAAACTTGGAAATCAGTAATTTTGAAATAAACCTAGGGGAGATAGTGGAAAGATAATTAGGCCTCTATTCGTCATGCCGTGTGTAAGACTGAAAGGTTAATGCAATTTTGTGTTGCAGAGACATATACATTATATAAACCACAAAGAACTAACAGTTTCCTCTCCACAGCCTGACTACACCTGACATGTTGCCTTGCGTTCTAAGAAGTTGTTACTATGATTTAGAAGGGCAAATTATGACACTTAATTTCAATGTTTTTTAACAACTATGTTCAGATGACATTTCTCAAGCAGTTTTATGAGAATTTTGTCAACTTTAATAAGAAGCACACTAGATAAAACAGAATGACTACATGATCCATAATGACTAATCATGTTTTCCATCTGATTTTAGTCTATTTTGAAAGTTTTCCAGGCCTAATTCAAACTTTGCCAATTAACAGCTCCATAAGGCATAAAATTCTAGACTCTGCCCTATCTCCCCTTCTAAAGGCACTGCTTAGGTACTGGTCATGTGTATCTGGGAAACTGGTGACTGATGAGTAGGCTGTGATGTCACAAATTCCCATGTTTTTGTTAAAGTATGCTGACATTCAGTCTATTAACGCATCGGTTAAGCAGAGCTCACTGTTATTATTATTTCCTCATTGCTCTACCTCTGCTGTTAACCTAACCACTGTACTCAGTACTTCAAGCCCTTGCTCATACCACCGGGAATTTCCAAAATTGCTATTATCCTTTGGGAATTAAGTAGTAAAATTTAAAACTGTCTTTCAAAATAATTTGAAAGGAGGCTTTCCAAGTTCATAAGCTCAGGGTGCCTGTTTGTCATAATTTGAATCCCTGGAGCTAGGCTGGCTGTACATTTCAACATGTCATTGATTTTCTCTCTACAGAAAGGAAGCGTCGTTTTGGATCTGCAGCCTCTACCCACACACATTTGAAAAGTTGATGATTGTAATTTTCTAGCTTAAGAGGAGTTCTATAAATACAGCCCAACACTCAGTTTTGCTAAAGATGATGTGTCTGGAAGAACTATTTGCACAAGTGTTCTGCTAACTGTGAGGGAGTCTTGCTGAGAAAATGGCACCAAAACTCATATTTTTTCTGTAGCTTGCCCATGTATCATCAGAAGCCATTTCAGCAAAGGATTGTTCCATGAAAAATGAATGTGCCACACAATCAAGCTCAAAAGAAAATGTGAAATCAGCAGATGATTCGTGAGCTAAACCAATGCCGCTGTAAGGTGAAACAAGGATTTTTTTATCCCTGCTACTTCCATTGAAGCAAGGTATTATTACACTTTACTAGGAGAGAGAGCTGAAGCAGTAAATGCTCTCAGCTCCAGCACCTCTGTACTCACCACCACACTGCCCACCGTGTGGCCAGCACAAACTTTCTCCTGTAGCATCACCCCACAGACACATTTTCACATCCCACAGAGCGGCACAGCTCCAGGGAATGTAACCTACCACCTAAAAGCCCAACTGCCTCTTAAAAGGTTAAATGTGATCAGTGACACTAAAAACTACACTGCTGATAAAAAAAAAACAAACCTAAACCCACTTCCTTACCCAGGATATATCAGCTCTAATGAACATGTTGTTCTTAACATTGCATTTATTTGAGGAAACTGAGCTGGCTAATTGCACAAAATGTAAGGGATGATATTTAGTGAAGACTACCATAAGTAAACTAAGTCCCTTTAATCAAATTTACTTTCCTTCCTTCATATTCTGAGGAGAAGAATCATTCGGGCTTTTTTTTTTTTCTTTTTACTTTTCTGCCTTTTAAAAGCTCCAGTAGAAGCTAAGAAGAGGTTTCCTTCAGCATCCAGAAGACCTTTTTGTCAGCTAACTCCTGGTCATGGATTTTCAAGGTATTTTCTCAATAGAATTCAACAGTCAGGGCTCCTGTTCATACTCATCATTTTTGAAAGACTCTTCTATTTCAAAATTGCTAAAATCTTTCACTGTAATGTCTTTGTGCCATGAAGTGACTCAGATGAAAATGGAAAAATTCAGAAGTGATGAAACACGATGACTGCGTAACTAGTGCTTATCCTGGTATTGCTGTAGATGAACACCAGCCATAAAGGTGCTTCTCTAGGCTTTTCTACTGTGCTGTCCTGGCTGGCAAGTTCTCCTGATGGGGAAAACAGTAACATAAAAAGGGCAAAACCCCCCACAGTATTTCCATCCTGATTACCTGACACAGCAGATTACTGCACACTAGTCAGCTTCTATAGGCATGTTTGGAAAAAAGAACACTTTTACAGACCACTAAGGCTTTTTCTTGCTCTCAAGCACATTGGTTCATTTTATCCAGTTAAATAAATACACTTGATCAAGAGTGCTTTTGTTGCCGCTCCCCAAAAGCAGCTGAGACGAGGCAGAAGTGCCCCCTTCCATATGCAGGGGTGGCTGCACCAGCCCATGCCCCTGCATGCTGATCAGCCCGGGGAGAGGCAGAGCCAGGCTCATCAGCATGCAGGTGTCACTCAGGCGTGCCCAGCTCCCCCAGCACCGCTGGGAAACGAGCTGCAAAGGGCCCCACTGCTCCAGGCAAGGGAATTACAACCCCTAATGCTTGGCAAATCTGCTGGAGAGAAATCTTGTCAAGCCAATTATCGACTCAGATCTCTTCAGATTGTTTTTGGCAATGATTTATTGAACGAGTTTGGTGTTCATCTCCAGCAGGATGTTTCCAAGCAAAATTCTGTGTCTAACTGAAAACAGATGCTTCACAGGAGTGTTTCAGGAGAAAGCTCTCTTTGTTTTTATTTTATGGAAGGAATTCGGTGTTTGTTGAGTGGAATGGAGACAGTTTCCTACAAGATATGTGGGAAATTAAAACATTCAGATTTGCCAATTCAAGAAGTGGCTTTCTGTTTAGCATATCCTTTCCCTGACATCTCTCCTTGCAGGAGATCTGGGCTGCTGCCACAGCCTCCCTGTCTGACCTGTTCGTATTCATCACTTGCAAGTTAACACGAAACCCCACAAGCAGCGATCAACAACACTCACCAACCATTTTCATTTCCAATATCTGAACCCTTCACCAAGTCCTGTCACAGCCACGACAGTGGCTGGCAAGGCTCTCACTGTGTGTGGAAATAACCTGGCCAAGAGCTCAGCTGAACAGGTTATGTCTACCTTAAAATCATTTCTCCAGTGCTGTAGAAGCTCTAACTGCTGACATTCACCATCTTCACACTAGCAGGAGGCTCTTCAACTCTGCCTTTTATTCACAAACACATAAAATACACACAACACAGTGCAAGTGGAGGCAAGGTGGTTCCTTTTGCTCTCTGAGGTGAGAGGAAAACCTCAGCTCAAAAGAAAACCATGTGGCAGCCTAAGTAATACATCCTTTCCATTTATTATCTTGTGTTAGCATTGAAAAGAATGCTGACGCAGGCCCAAGCCACTCTTCAAAATTGTTTGGGAAGGTGTTAGTCATGTCTACACCAAGCTGAGAGTCTTTTTGTCAGTTTAACAGATGAGGTCAATCAGATGCAGATATAGAAACATTTGAATGATCAGAGCAGTCCAGCACATCAAACACATTCAGGAAAACAACAGAAACCCACCAGTTCACTTCAATCTCTTTTCTTCCCAGCTGGACACAGGACACAGAGAGGACACATGTGGGGCCTGTTTCCATTGTCTTAGAATGCAAAGGTGAACTGCACATCACTGAAACAAAAGGTTAGGCCCAGCAGACCCCCTTCTTCCAGCTTCTGAGTCTCATTTCATCTCTTCTCAGTCTTCATTTCACAATAGCAAGCTGACAAAGTGCTGTTGCATGAAACAGACTTCAGTCTGTAGATCCTTGTCACCTAAGCACAAGCATTTCTTAGATATTTCTAATAGCATTGTCCTGCCTGATCTCTCAGAGAAAAAAAAATGAAGTTTCCTTTGTACTTATTTTTTTTTCTCCATTGCTTCTCTACCTGAACATACCCCATGCTCCAGTGCATCAGGTGAGATGCATACAGAGCCTGAGATGGCTCACCAAGAACCTCAAGGTCCATGCTGTGTTTTACACCCCCTTATAGCTGTGAAAGTAAGTGTGCACAAACTTACACTTCCCAGGCAGTCTCCTGACTGAGAGGGCCTGTCCTGAAATGAGGCATTATGGCCTGGATATACAAAAGATTATTCACTAAGGGAACTGAGGAGAAACTCAGGAAACAAGTTAGTGGCACTGACTGACAAACGCAGCAAGAGGGGCTCAGTCTGTGAGTGATTTTAAGAAACGACATAAAAAGGATAAAGTCATTACATAAAAGAAGGGAGTGCAAACAACTGAAGGGCAAATGGGCACACAGAGCATAGAAGTGCTCTGTTTTTCAGTTCCCAAGATGTTCCACATAATCATTTACCATTAGCTCTAATTGACTTCAGTGCAACAAAAGCACAAGACATTTCTGGACAAGCAAAATACTCAGGCACTGCTGGGTAGCAGCACAAAAGTAGTGTAACTACTTCAGGGAAGTCATGGCTTGGCAGCTGATGAAAAGAAAGGAGGAAAGAGTTATTCTCTGTATATTTTTGTTAAGCCTATAGAGTGTACAACTACCTCACACAAACAATGCCACCTACCTTACATGACACCCTAGGGACAAGCTAATGAAGTTACCTTATAGAGATTGGTGCTTAATTAAAGGTCAAACTAAATTGTACTTGGAAACCCCAGCAACATGTTCATGTTTATTCCTGTGCCAGAAAGTTGCTATTGAATGTGGCTCCCATTGTGGGCTTGACCACTTTTCCTAATCCTCACCTGCTGCTGACCATTTAATCATCACATTTCTCAGCTGAATTTGACATTAATTGACACACTTTATTCCACCACCATACTTTAATACCACCATTTAAATACCACATGTTTACTGTTAGCCTAGCAGATTAATAGAAAAGGAGAACAGGAAAAGACTGCAGCTCTTGCAAAATGAACCATGGTACATATGCTTGCTCATACATCACTCACTGTACTGTATGGACACTTATTAGCAGTTATTCTCGTACTAAATTATGTTGGTCTTGCTGACATGCAGGTATTCTTTAGCTTTTGTGTTACACATGGCTCAATATCGTGCATTCTTTGTACTACAGCCTAAAGAAATATATATCACTACAAAAGCAAAAGTCTGAAAAAGTAACCCACGAATAAGTCTTGTATCAGCATGAAATCTGAATATAAATGCTAGGTACTGATGCTAAAAGTAGTGAAATTAATAAACAAGTTTATCAATAACAGACAAGACTGAAAATTACCTATCACTGAAGTTTATAAACACATTAGTTTTCAGCATTTCTGCAACCTAAAGCCAGGCATATACTTTGGAAACACAACATTTTAATATTTAAAAACAAACCAACATTGATCCCTTTCGTCCTGCACTTTTACATTTCAACTTCCAACACTTTGAGCAGGATATTAATGCAGACATGTTGGAAACTGCATGTAAATACTTTCAAGCATATGAACTGTCATTCTTTTAAAGAAAAAGGATCTTTGACAAAGGCCTTTTAAAGCTGAATCGTAAATACTTACTGACAGCTAAAAATACCTCTGTTACAGTTTACAAGGTACAAAAATGCACTTTCTGTGAATTTGTACAGAAATCCCTGAGGATTAAACCTATAGCACAGAGCTGAGATTCCATTGTGAGCAGTAGGACAAGTAACTGAGTAACAAAATTTGATCACAAAGAACTCCCTGTAAGACAAAACTGTCTCTAGTGTTTGGTTTTGGCTGCTGCGTCTTCTCTGTCAGTCACTGACTGCTGCACTGCTGCTGCACCTATGTGTGGCACGTCTTGCCCAGGTGCAAGAGGAATAAATATGGAATCTTCCCAAAGTAAGGATGAATTTCATGCAGCTGGAAAGGGACAAATAAAAGCTTGGATGCAGTCCCTCCTATTATAGCAGCCCAGGGAAGCACAGCTGGGCTGCAACAGCGCATCCTCTGTCACTTCCTGGTGTAGAATAGGGCTAGCTGCTGCACAGAGTGACATCCAGGCTCTCTGAATAACAACAGGATAGAAGACAGACCAAAGCAGTCTGGAGATGCCAGTGTTCCACTGGGCTTGTATTACTTATGGCTTGAATTCTCTGAGTTTGAGAATGCCTGATGTTGTGGCCTTGCTGTGCCTCAGCAGACGCAGAGCACGGGGCGCCCAAGGCAAACAACACCCAGATCTGTGGCACAGTCAGACAGACAGGTAGAGAATGCAAACCCTCTACAGCAGGAATCAATACTGCACCAACTCCCAGGGTAACAAATATTTATCATTTCCAACTGATGTTTCTAACTTTAGCCTGGTTTACTTTTCTAAACAAAGAAGAAACCTGCTTGTTCAGGAGTCTTTGGTAATTTAGATACAACACTTTTTACACAGTTACAGAAAACCTGTGCACCTGCAGTCACACACTGCATTGGTATGTGTGTGTGTCCATCAATACAGAGAAAATAATGAGGAATTATCTCTCTTGCAGTTATGGGAATCACTTGCTATGAGTGGATCAGTAACTGAACTCTCACAGTTCAAGATACGGCATTCTGTGGTGCCACATTAGAAATGAAAATACGTATCTTTAAAAATGCTTTTAAAAATTATTTTCACCTGTTTAAAGTGTTATTTCAGAGCTCATTTAGGGGAAACATACAGGGAAGAGTTGGCAGAACATTTATTTAACCAATCTCTCTCTATACAATACAGATTAGCAATTAACAAGATACAGAAAAAATTAACAAGATACAGAAAAAATAACAAATATACAAATAACAAAAATAACAAGATACAGAAAAAATAACAAAAAAACCCACCACACAAAATGGTCATTCACATAAATACATTCACATCAACCAGCTTGGGAAGTGCTCCAGCAAGCTGAGCTGCAGCTCCTTTTACTGTCCTGCCCCGTGGCACAGATTTCAGTGTATCATTTCACACCACTCCAGCACATCTTAAATGATTTTTTAAATGGGTGTCAGTAAAAGGCCTTTCTGGAAAGCAACTCAGTTACCCACACTACTCAGCAACTCTGGTGAAGACACTGAGGGAGACAGGGGAACCAGAGTACACAGGCCTTCAACAGACCAGCCAAGGACCTTCTGCTCCAGCACTTACTGTAATTAATGGAAGCCTTTCCACTGATTTCTGTGAGTTTTTTGGGTCACGCACAATTAGCACAATTCCAGATGTTTTCACTCCCTTTAGCTGAAGCTTGAGCACAACTCTGTCCAAACATCCTAGAGACCGACTCCACCCAGACAGAGCCTCATCATGAGTTACACATATGGAATTAAGCATAATCTTCACACTGCTTTCCAACACTCTGAGTCTTCACTCCCTAAGAAAAACTGTACTATGTCTGAGACACATCACAACCAGTTATCCTCAATTTGACACATACTCCTTTTTTGAGATGAAACTTCCTAATGCAGTAGCGTGCTAAGGAACCACTACAACAGATCTGATTATGTAGGAAATGCCATAGTCCAAATCAGCTTTTACACTGTCCATCTCAAGCCCTCATAACAACAGCTACGAAGCTGTTGAGATTTTTGTGTAGCCTGCAACATTTGTCAGAAGTTTAATATAACTAACCATAGCCGTTTTCTATTCAGGCAGTGTTTCCAATTTGCCCCAAGAAAGAGTTACTTAAATGGCATCTTCCCATCTTGGAGAGATTCTCAATGGCTGTTGAGTACATTAGAATGCAAGACAGACACTAACTGTGATTATATAACCCTGTTCTACACTTGGGACAAAGATAATGACAAGAGCAGAAAATGTATCTGCTCTATTCTCCTGACTGCCAGTTTTTTCCTAATGGTCAGTTATGCAAGTGTCCCATGGGAATCTTTCATAGTAATTTTGCTACAATGAACATAGTCAGCTCAAAAGATATTTTTTTCCTCCTACCCCAAGGAATCATAAAAATGAGAGATGACAGAGTTGCTAGGTCACCTTACCCTTTATTCTACTCTACATTTAAGACTATGTCCCATACAGTTATATTTATTACTGGTCTGCCACTACAAGAATTTCTCTGATTTAGATCACTGAAATCCCATGGGAGAGAAGTGGACGAAAAATTATTTACTTCAGATAATGATCTAGTTTATTCTCCTTGATAAAACAAAACATTCACATAAATACATTCACATCAACCATTTCAGTAAAAAAACACCATGGTTTATAAAGTGCTTGTTTGGAGCTGTTCCCATTCTGCTGATTTTCAGAGCTGTTTGTGGGGGTTTTGCTTTTTTTTAAGCAAGGTCAAGGAGATGGTAAATGTGAAATCAACAAATTTTAGCAAAGTTTTGCTTTTAAAAATGTTCCTTTGCCTTTCAGTAACAGAAATCAGTAACTCCTCTTCCTGATTTTCTTTTTCAGCCAAACACTAAAATCATAGATACATAAAATCGATTCCAAATTGCCTTTGTGCCAGAACAGAGAAACACAACTTCAGAGCTCAACTTTGAAAAATCCAAAAAAACCTAAAACTCACCTTTAATTTGTAATTTATTTACTTGAACTACTTTGGGTTTATTTTGCATAAACTAAGACTTGCTAAAATTAAAATCACATTTTTAAAGCAGAAAGTATTCAATACAGACCACAGAAGAATGTTTTCAAACTGCTGGTTGCATCCAAAGATGTTAGGATGGGCTATTTATGCCATCAACTCAGTGGCAATAGAGCAACATTTAAAATCTCAAAGTATGCCGTTTGAGATAAACGCTCCAGGGGCTTGCTTAGCCAGAGTTTTGCACTAATGAAGTTGCTAAAACTAGTTTGAATATTGGCTATTATCTTTTTCCATCAGCAAAGCTTTGGAAATCTCAACTGAAACCAAATACTAAAACAGTTAATTCACTTGCAGCAGCAATTCCAAGCTAAAGATTATCAAAGCTGTCCGTATTTTTAAGCATCTCAGGCCTAACATGGTCCACGGATTTGCTGATGGCTCTAGAAAAAACAAGTGCCAATTGAGCGCTGAGTCGGGACTAAATGACAGAGTGAGAAGGGAGCAATAAAGCTGAGATGAAACACAAACCCATATGAGCATCAGCTGCTCCAGCCACAAGAGAATGAACCAGTACACCACAAAAACTTGCTTACCTCCTCTCCAGGGCTGTGAAGTTTAATAACCCAGCTTTGCAAAGAGTTCTAAGGTGGGGGATGAAAACTCTGAGAAATCTACAATCCAAACCAAAGGAGAAAGGAAGCACTTTTTTTAAACTGCAGCTGAGGTTGCAAAATTACTACTTTTTAGATCATAATTGCCATTAGAGATAGAAAAGCTACTTCACTGAAGAACCTGAAAATCCGTTTGGCTCATTATAACTGAAGTTCCATACTGAGTTTCATGTTTTAGCTCTGAGATCTGCAGATTACAGAAAACAAAAGCAGTTCAGGTATTTGGAAACTGTAATTTATTTGCAACTGCACTAGTTTTGAACTAGTCGGAAACTGGGTACCAAGATGCACACATTTCCCCTCACAATTAAAATAAATTCTCTGAATTTCTTTCCTAAACAACTGTTACATATTCTGTGTGATATCCCTTAACTTGATATTCAGCATAAGCAATTGCACTTCATTTCCAAATGTCTGTGGACTGCAGATGCTGGATTGCGAATTTTCACTTGGCGCTATATATACGCTATTAGATCTTGTCAGGGGTTGGGCTCCACGTGGTGGCAGCTGGTTGGAGAGAGCTGGAATTTCTGGTACATTCAGACAGTTCTCCTGGTGAATGAAATGGTATTGACAGTTACTGATTCAAGATCTGAAGAGATCTCAGAAAACAGGAACTTGCCAAGGTCACAAGTTAAGAATCACCTAAATACCTTTCAAAAACGTTTTAAAATAACTTCTAATTTGAATGTTACTCTGGTACAACCGTTATTTAAGTGTCAATGGGACTTTTTCAGAATTAAATAATGAACAGGGATTTGGCTTTGTGGGAGAATTAAGGCCAGCAGACTCTCACAATAATGTTCAAAAGGACAAAACGTGTGATGAAGGAAAAGAACTAGTGAAGACTTGCATCAGGTCAAGCTGTCTTCTCCCAAAACCTCACATCTACCTCTTTCATTTGACAGAGGCTAGTAACTAGACCAGAAGAAAAATTAAGTAAGAAAGATTTAAGATCCTTCAAGGGAAATGTGTTGCACAAACCTCACGGCAGAGTTGGCAAGACCTTCTCTTGCACCACAGCTCAATGAGAACTCAATAAGCAGAATGCCCAGTTAGTAACAGCATCTGCACATCCGATTGTGTTGACATTGAAGAAGTCAGTGTACTGCCCTGGCATCCAAGAGCGTTCACAGCTATGGATTTTCTTCTCAGTTCCCCCAAATAAGTCTCATTTCAGGTCCCAATCCATGACATTACCATTCTGTTAAAGTAACAGTAACCTGGAACTCTGAGTGAGCTAATTGACATGATTTTTGTAACTGCAGTATAAGTTTAAATATCCACAGTTTAACCTAAGCAGAGTACAATGCTATAATTGCTCAACAGCTTGCAATCAAGTTTATGGGAGGTTTTTCCAGGCCATTTTCTGCCATTTCTGGCTGTTTTATCCTCATCATTAGGACATATCAGTGGCTGTCCAACATCCCCATGCCCACAGACCTCTAACCAGGCTATAAAGACCCATGAAGAGAGCACCAGCTATGTTTTCACTGAATACAGCACAGGGGGTTCTTAGGCACAATAGCCACTTAGTTCCTGAAATATTCCTGGTGCTGCCTCACTGGCATCTTTATCTGCTACCCCTTCGTAGTGAAATGAGGGAATAGTGTCTGATTTTTTTATCCAAATGGACAGAAAATTTAGACACTGAGTATTTCTGAATGTCCTGGACAAAGCCAAGCTGATGTGAGGGACCAAACTTTTATTAGCTCCAAGAGTAAAAGATTAATTCTTCTGCCTCTGCCTGCACTCCTCTACCAGTTACTCGTCACCATGCTTTGAAGTATTCCAGTCCCTCAGATAATGAACACATGGACAAAACATACATGTACTTAAGTATAAAGCACATTAATTTTTCTTTTAACTGAATTGCCTTCTCTCTCAGGCATTCAGTAACTCTAAATAATTTTTAAATTTATCATACACCTCTGCAGAAGCATTAAAAGACTTATCTTTGCCACTTTCAGCTCATGCCATAGACCTTTACCTAACTCAATTTAATTCCACTATTTGGGACAATGCTGGGTCAGAGTAACACCACCCCTAAATTGTCTCCCCTCTGCTTTAAGGAGGTGAACCTTTTTGCACAAGGATCATTCAAATTTTCTTGTTGCAGAAAAAAATTTAATTTGTAAGGATGTATAAATCAGGCAGAAGTGGCCACTGTGATATTTTAAATAGGCAGGACTATACATGTAAGCATTAGAAATTAGATTTAACAACCGTTCAGGTTCATGTAAGATCATAGCATCCAACTGAACATTGCAATGAGAAAACAGTGAGGATTCAATAGAGAACACAGGAATTTCCTCAGTAAATACAATGATATCTGGCATGTTGCTTGAATAGTATAGTTCCAGGAAGTGGAACAGGAGAGCATCAGCAAAATGTACAGGGAAAGACAAAGACAAGGAAACAGGTATACACTGGAAGAGCAGCTTTAGAGATAGTGCTGTTGAGGTGTTCCCACTTTTATGAGCATCATTCTTTCTGGCGTTAAATTCCCTATTCTAAACTTAGGAGGGGTCCTTCTAGAGGGCAATGCCAACATTTCTCACCCAGAGCTCCAGGGCTGCACATGCACCATGAGGGAAGCCTTCATGCCTGCTGCCTTTCCCCACATTTGGTGCTTCGGCAGAGGAATCCTTTTCCTGATACACCTCAAAGCCCTTTCAAGCACAGATCAAAAGTGCAGGCATCTATTTCTAAACCCACATCTAGCTCACCTCTTCATACCCAATTAAAATCCCATAAAACCATTGCATGCTCAAGTAAAAATTATGTTGGAGCTCTGGCCCCAGAGGTCATCAGTATTTCCAAAGGACATACATATAGTGGAGATACAAGATTTTTCATTTCAGAAGCTGTCCTGAAACATCCAACTCACAATTATATTGGGTCATAAAAGCAAAATTCACTTAAACACAGGCAAAATAGAACATGCTGAGAAGCTAAGGACCTGTAGAGACCTTTACGACACAAAAAGCTGAGGATAACTGACTGCCTTCATGTCATGTCATGATATGTTATCTTTTACACACATTAATTCTGCTAACTGGTGCCAAGGGATTTTCACAGCCATTTCAGCACCTCCAAGGTGACACCTAAGGGGAATTACATTTCACATCAGTAACTGAGTGTAAAAGCATATGAAAACGTGTGTGGATATGTGCTAAAACTCACTATCACAGGATCCCTTGAAGTCCTTTAAATCTGGTCCTTGCTCTTCATCTACTTAATACTAGTAATTTATGTCTTTTTAACCAAGGTTCTCCATTCTACAGAAAGGAAAAAGGAAAAAATTGATCAGCATGGAAATAAAGTAGGAAATTATGCATGAAGGGCTAAGTTGTTCTTGCAACGATTATGCCGTGGCTGTGCAGTGTATAGCTTTCTAAAATGTGGGTTAAAATGTGCTTCTCCAAGACAAGTACTTCTGGATTTCCCATTGACAAATGATGCCAGTTCTATGAATCTGAGCAGACCTTTCCCAGTTTCTTAGCTGCTTTTCTTGGTTTTCTGTTTTTTCTACCTTCCACTTCCCATATTGCTGCAGTGGTGACCTACTTGCAGTCCAGAGAGAAGGGAGGGGGCCCTTGGGACCAGGTGTCAGCACGGCCGATGAGAGCAATGGGGAGGCTCACAAGAGACACAACATGCTCCCACCAACACCCTGCAGGAACCCTTCACCTCACTTAAATCTGACTGAACACTAGGCACTTAGACACATTTATTCACAGTTATATATATCTCCTAATAGCATTTCTACATACTTTATATCATATTAAAACACTGTGACTTACTTTAATAATTGGGTTATAACAAATTGAAGCTTCTGAGCCGCATGATGTTTATAAGCATTATTTGTAGTTGCTTTTTCCGGCGTGCTTTTTTTAAAAAAAATTCATTATCAATTGCTTAACAATTTGCAGGCTTTGAATAGCTTGGGCAACAGTGCATAAAAACTGGTTTAGGAGGTTTAAAAGATAAAAGGCTCAGCTTTTTCCAAAAACAAAACCAGAGAAAATACCTGAGTTTAACAATTCAAAACAAGTAAATAAACTTACAAGTGCTTAGTTAAGGAGCTTTCCAGCACTCATACTTCTGGAGTGTGCACTGGATTACTTTTTACTGCCAAATTACTGGCAAAGATTCAGGAATTATGGATACTTATTGACATCCAACAAATATCTGCCCAATTTTCACTGAATTGCAGTGTCTCAAGCTGCCATTTGCAAATATTCAGTGAAAAATAATTAGACTGACAAAGAAATCCTCAGAGGAGCCTGTAATGATACCAGCACTCAGAATGAGTTTTGAAGATAAACCCGTTAACATTTGTGAAACACTCTGATGCTACGATAATGAACTGCACAGAAAGCCCCTGAGACCAGGAATAAATCTGTAATCAAGTGTGATATTAGGACACTGTGTAGTAAATAGAACTGTGCACCTCACACTGAACACTAAAAAATGACTGAATTTCCCCATGGTCACTGGCAGGTATCTGTGGGCTGCCTAAAAGGAGTACCACAGAAAGAAGTGCTGTATATACCGATATAGTAGACAGAAATAAGGCTTTGGTAAATTTTATACACAGAAGTGCCAGATTAAATTCAGAGATTTAAAACTGTGACTCTGTACTTCAGCTTCTGAGGGCTTGCCTTTGCCAACTCAATCCCAGCTCAAGTGTCATCACAGCACCTGAGCAGCCTAGAACAGCAGCCTGCCAATAAAGTGGGCCAGCTGGCTGAAGAGTCAATTCTTTTTTTCCATACAGGTAGCACATAGAGATGAATGTAGTTGAGTCTAACAGCCCATCCTCTGAAAGAAGCCACAATTTCTTAAAATGACATCCTCAAGGAAAGGCTGGAGCCCCTACTGCACTCACAGCTGTGGCTGAGCTTCCTGCATGTTTGTACAGATTTATGGATGGCACATTCTGTTCCCTACCAGATCCTTGACCTATTGTACACTACAAATTTATTTTCCCTGGCAGCCAAAAGGAAATGATTAATCCAGGTGAAGTGATTCCAATCATATATTCATGTTTTAAAAAATAGCTTAAATACTTTTATCTTGGATGCCTCCCAATGTTTATATTCGTATCTGTATCTGCGTTACTTCATTTTTATTTTGTGCTAAGACACAAGTCCAGCCAAACAGAAGACATACAATTGTAAAGACTTTTTTACTTTTGTTCAAATTGAACTCCTTCAGCAGTACAAATAGATATGAGCCAATATTTCTCCAAACTTATGTCTCCTTTCTTTATATAAACATCTGTAGACTCAATTACAAACCTCTCAAGTAGTTTTTTCAGCTATCAACCACACATGCAAACATGAGAGAAAAAAAATCCATTTGCCTTTGAGGAGGAGCATGGCAGCATACACAAAAATCAACACCTCTCCTCGACGCACACCTCAGGAGGTTCTTCAACTGGAAAAATAATGTAAGAACTAGCTGCTTCCTGAGAAAGCTGAAGCAAGTTAAAGCATTCATTCTTGGCACAGGGAAAGAGAAAATTGACTCTCAGCATCTTCAATGTAGTGATGGTGCTGAAGGATATAATGTTTATCTTAACCTTAAACTTACTAATTTTAGAGAATGATGAAAAATCAAAGCAGTATTTTATGTATCTATCTTTGTAGTTTGTTATAATTCTGTGCAGCCTTTTTGATTCTCTTGGAAGGGCTTTCAAAACTTTTCATTGAAAGAAACTTCCATGATGGAGATAATTCACCAAGCGTGCTGTTCCATAGAAAAGTAGTCAGATAATGGAAGACACAAATTGTTTAGTTTACTGTCTGGAACAACAGAATAAACAAAACTAACACAGATCAGCTGTGACTTGCATGTGCTTTCAGATTTGATTCTACTGGAGAGAGTATTCCTCTGAAGATATTTGTCATGTTTGCCTGACGAGTTAGGGTAAACAGATGAAGACTGGCCTAAATAAAAACAGTGCTGAAGAAATGACAGCAGCTCCCAAGCACCTAGCAGATGTTCACTGCTCTCAGGGAGCTAAGGGCTGGCCTTGACAACTTGCTCTGCCTTTTCTCAGCTTCTGGTAACCTCCTCTTGTCCCTGGTCCTTGGTTCCGGGATCTCGGAACCAGAGCAGGTGTCCGGGGCCATGGTGGCAGGTCCTACCCAGAGCTAAGCAGTGGAGATGACAGCGTCACTTCATCTCCATCCAAGCCTGTGGCACCATCCGTGCTGCAGGACCTCAGCTGCTCCCTGGCTCCTTCCCTCACAGCATCATCTCTGCTGTGACAGTAACCCACTTCTCCACCCTTCCCTTTTTTTCCCCACAAATTCTCAGCTGTCATTCATCCCCTTCTACATTTCTCATCCCTCTCTTCATTTCCTTCGTATGATAAAAATAAAAGTGAACTATTTGAAAAGCAGAAATGCCACTCTCACAACCCTGTTTGCCTCAATGAGGTCACATAACTTCTCTTAGCTACAAATTTGCCTCAACCCAGCCACACCAGTCTACATTTTACTCAACCCAGTCGTGGTTCCCAGGTCTTTATGAAGGCTACTTCTGTGGCCACAACAAAGTATGGATGACACTGGTCTTTGTTTCATTGTTTTCCCTGAATATTCCCTCTATTTTGCCCACAGTAACCAGGAGGGAAGTACTCTAGATGACAGTATTGCCACAGTTCTTTTAGCAGATGGTATTTAATTTGTTGCAGTCAGAAACCTCCAAGATAGTAATAGCTCTCTGTTGAGAAGGAATTCCAAGCAAGCAGGCAAGTTTTTGCACATTATGCCATATTTCAGAAATGTATTTAATTATAGACCCACAAAGCCTGTGACTAAGATTCTATTTGACCTCTCCCAGATCTCTCAGAGACACATTTCTATTTCTGAATTGTGAAGGATGTGTGTTAAAAGTCAAGATGTTAGCAAGAAAAGCCAAGTGGGAATTACTGATTAATTTAACAGGATCTACCTACTGAACTCCTTACTCTGATTAGCATGCAGTATCAGCTGAAGAAGCCCAAATATCACTTACCTTGGAAACAACAAACAGTTTTAGAGCAACTTTATAATTTATAATCGTTATTAAACTGATGAAATACCACTTTCCACAGCAACATACAATTAGGTGAGAGAACTGTGTCTAAGTGGCTTGAACTATTTCATTAGCAGCACTTACTGAGTACTAATAGCTCAGCCCAATTCTGCTGCTCTCAAGAAAATGTCTTCCAAGGCTCCTTATGCTCTAGGATAATTTTGCTTAGCCTTCCTACAGCATTTTAGACAGTCTCAGCTTCCAGTACATTTTCACCTCTATTGTGGAAAGTCTTGAGGAAAAAAAAAGAGCTATATAGCGCTTTACCAGTATGACTCCCAGCTCCCGTGTGCCTCCAGAGAACAAGCCATTCATTCCCTGTGAAAGCAGGTGTGAAGCACTGGGGCCGTGACACTGCCATGGACGGACAGACCTTTGATGCTGCTGCTGCGACAGCAGATTTGTGGTGGGATGTGATAATGATCTTTCCTGCAAATTCAGCTCACGCCTTAATATGGGGACAAATTGCCACTGCTCCTGGGAATTTAACTGCCTTAAGAGTCTGCCTTACTCAGCTGAAGTATAATCTCCAGTGAAAAGGCTTTTGAAGCACAAAACATTTGCTTAACTCTTCTCTCTTTGACTTTAGGTAGAGGCTTCTGTAACTTCAGGGTGTCAGATCAATACCGAAAGATTTTAAAAATTCCCCAGCAAGTTTACCATCTTCTCTGCCTCCCTTTCCTTTGCACTGGCCTTTTAAGAAAGAGAAAATAAACCAGAGAAAAAGCCAGCTGCTGGTTTACTTCCCAGCCCAGAGTCCCTCACTCAGTCACCCTGCCAATACCCATTTACTAGTGCCAGCACTAGTGTGTGAAACAAGCTGCTCCTTCTGCTGCGTTCAGGATTTCTGCCACAGCTTCTGTGCCCTCTGTGCCCTCAAAAGGACTTTGAAAAAAGACCAATCTGCTATTAAACGCTTGGTTCAAAAAAGCCTTTGAATAAACACAAAAGCCGCAGTCCCTCACCACTTTTCTGCTCCCAGCCTTTCCACGTGACATGTGGAGAAGGGGGACTGTGTTGCTGTGCAAGGTAATCCCTGGGAAGGTGGCATTGATAACGACCATTTAATTGCTGTTCACAAAACCTACAAGTTTTGTTTTGCTATGTCAGTAGTAACACTGTTATCCAGTAGGGGAGCAGATGAAAGATGGTCAAGTGAACGATAAAGTGAAGCACTGCCCTTCCTAAAGTGTAGAAACTGGCCTTCTAAGAATCAATGGACAGAACTGCCTTATAAATCTCCTTCAGTTGTCTACTCTGTGCATAACTTGCAGATGTCAGCAGCACTGATGAAGGAGATTAAATGGGTTTAGAGTGACTTTGTGGAACAAATGTAATAGATTCCAAAGATTGCTGCTTAGAGCTTTGCACGCTGGAGTCACTGCATACCAAACAGCACACTGGGAACAACTGCTGTGATCTGCACTTTGTATTTCCCTAAGTTTGCTTCCCAAAAGGCTAGGACAGTCTCCTGCTCTCCACAAGTACAGAATTCACAATTGGCCATATTATCATTTATTTTCTTTCCAGGTATTTGTACTTTCTGTATATATACGTATGTATATATGTACTTTTTTTTTGTATATAAACAAAAATGAAAAAGGCTCAGCTCAAATATGGCTGTCCCCTTCCTTTCCCCTTCCCACGCCCCATCACAAAAACATGCACCACATTTTTCCCGTGCTAAATGAGAACTGTAATAGAGAGTAAGAATGGGTAAAAATTCAAGGCATTCTTTTACTAAAAAAAGTATTTGCCAAATCAATGCCTCAACAGCAGTATTACCAGGATTAAATTTCTTCAAGTTTGATTCAGCACCTCAGTCACCAATAGAATTCACATTTGCTTTGCTGATGCAGCATCAAACAGAACAAAGATCAAAGCGAGCCTTCAGCTCTTACAGCACCAAGCTTGGAGGAGCGTTCAGAGAAGCCCCACCTGCGCCTGCCCAGATGGGACAGGCACACCAAGGCACTCCCAGGCTGTCTCAGCAGGCACAGAACAGGGAGTACAGAGCCACTGCCACCAGCTGGCTGAACCCAAACCCAGCGCCCCGAGCCTTGCAGCCATGAAGCAGCTGAGTCGGGCAGGTGTGCCCCTGCAAGTGCAGCACACCTGATACACTGCAGCTCAGGGCTGAAGGACAACAGGAGGAAACCCAGCTCAGCTCAGGCACTAACCTCCTGCCCAGGGCACTACGCGGGATGTGGGAGATGTGCTCTCCACACCATGACCTTTAGGAAGTGCTCAGCCTCTGGTTCTCTGGAGAACCATTGGCTGGTGGTGGACTTTGGGCAGCTGTTTCTGTGGCTATCTGGCCACCAGACAACTGAGGATCTGAAATAAAAGGGAACCAAACCCTTTACCCTAGCAGGCAGAACCACCTTTCAGTAGGGAAGATGTCTTAGAATGGTATTATTTTTTCCTGAGCTGTGAAGGCTGTGTAAAGATTTCATACAAAATATGCATGCTATGCTTTCTACGTAAATGAACTACAAGACTAGCACTGGTTTATGAGTAATAAATGTAACAAATGGATGGACTCATCCATCAAACTCCTAATTGCTCGTAAGAACACAGTATAAGTACCAAAGCTCTGAAGTAGGGAGCCAAAGTTGTTTTTTTTTTATTTCTTTACCTACAGCAGCTTCACAAAAAGTTCCCAGCCCCAAATCCCTGCCTGCCCCCCCCGCCCCCCCCCAATAAACAGACAAACCCACAAAAATATCTTCTCTTCACCACTTGGAAATGTTAGCTCTGTGTTACAACCTTGCCTGAAGTGAGAGGGCAACTACTTCTAAGACAGTGATTTCAGAACTGGATATACCTATCCACCCACACCCTCAATACACCCCCCCAAACTCATGCTCTTGCTAGGAAATGCAAGTGAGAAACCCAGGGCTTAGGCTAGAGTTGGCATTCTTCCCCTTCTACCTTACACCATCAAGTTTGAAAAAAATCCAAGAAGCTCTAGTACCGGAGGGCTGAGCCAGATCCTGCTTCCTTGCCCTCCAAGAAGAAGAACAAAGCCCCAGCCCCTGGCCTGGACCGTGCCAACACCCCCCTCTATGAAGCTGCTGACACAAGGACAGATGGCCAACTCAAACGTGTGCTTCTGTGCTTCCTTTCAAATCGCTCTGGCACAACCAGATGGCATTCTGTGTCTGCCTGGTATCAATTAGAACTTACAAGTGGCTACAGTACAGCCAAGAGCAATCAACTCCACATCCTTTCAGGCACCCTCTTTTCCAACGCTGGGATGCCCCTTTCCAGGATGATGGATATCTCTTTGATACCTACCAGAGAGGAAAAAACTCCATGGAAAACATTACTATGGAAATAGCTGAAGTGAGGGAATGAGAACGGTGATGTAGTCATGTGCAGTGCTGATAAGGCACTGGCAAGGAAAGAACAAGAATAATTTAAGTGTTTGTCACTGTGAATGTAGATTTGTGACCATGGAGTTTGGATCCTCCTCTATCAATGGTCTTTTCTTACCATGCAACTCAACAAAAACTTCAATAATTATTACTAAAATCTCAGAACTGTTAGATAGTCTGACAGAAAGCCCTAAAAATCTTAGGGCTAAATCTAAACCTTATCTTGAGATAACAGAGTTGTTCCTCACTGGATTTTCCTTCTGCCTCTTACCCTAAGATGTGTTTCTATTTTTCCCTTCACTGACATGAATTTTCCTTAATCACTTGTGATTCTGTTCTACATGGCTCTCACCACAGAGAAAAACAGCAATAAAGTATTGACGTTTTATTTGTCTTGGTTGAGGAATTTAGCATCTGTGAAAGTAACACCAATAATTCTTATTAATTTTTCCCATGCAATTCTGTAATTTTGACAGCTAACTCTTAATAACAGCAATCTTGTTATACTAATCACCAGTCTCCCTGGAAGATCTCATCACTGCTGACAAAATCCCATTGTCCTTATAAACTTATCCAAATCCTCCAGGAGTGTTTCTGGGAAGATCAATCTGTTTCTTCCTTGTGAACAATGCAACCAAAATCACCTACAGGGAGGACAGCAACTCACTTGGCATTTCCTCTGCTGTCCTTCCCATTTCTGACATGCTCCTTCTGAGCCCCGAAGTTTTCCAAGCCACACGGTTATAGGAGTCTGTGTGCACTGAGAATACCAACAGGGCTGCACTGCGAATTTGACAAGCAGAGACAGTGCAGCAACAGCAGCTGTAATGAGCTGGGAGCCTTCCTCACCTTTCTCCTCTGCTTCTTTTTATTAGCTCATCCTTCCTTCTGCTGCTGACTTTCCTATATTACTGGCATCATGGACACTATTGTTACTTTTCTACTCAGCTCCCAGTTTATTTGATTTTGCTTGTTTTCCTTACTTACAAATTACTGCCTTAGGGGAAAGAAATGTTTTGAACCTCTGAGCCAGTCTGATCTATTTTGGAGCAGCAGTTGTTCATTTATTAAATCAAGTTCTCTCCTTGCTGTGGCTGCTCCTTCTAAGTTCTCCATTGCCACAAAGCTATTGTTTACAACTGTGAGCAACACAGAATGTTACCACAGTTGGTAGCAGGATCAAACAGCTGACAAACCTTTACTCTGAAGTGCTGCTAAGCTGAAGGCCGCATTCAGTAACACAGTGGAAGGCAGAGGAGGATATGGACCACAAAATGGGAGCACTTGACAGAAGAAGTCGCTATACGTTATCTTTCATGTACAGAGGTAGGAAAAATCCAAAATGTAGCAGCTTCCTTAAATTAGTAAATCTCAGAACATGTTTTCACATGAGAGCTCTCTAATCCACCCCTGAGGCAGCCTAACTCCCATCTCACTTCCTACCCTAGGGGATGGGAACAGCACCTTCTCTGCCTCTCGAGAAACCACAGCAGCAATGGCTTAGAGCCCAAGAGTTTTCCCCTTTGACAGCTTGTTGGTTAACATTTTTTTCATTCTGGATCTAACTCTTCCACTGATTTCATTTCTTGTCAGTTTATTTCTGCTTTCATCAATGAATTAAACAAAACAGACTAACCTAATATAAAAAGTAAAGTAAACATTCACAAAGTCATGAGATCTGGAGATGAATCTCACAAAAAACTTATTTCCATCGCTTAAACTCTAAAAATTTATTCTCTCTCACACAACCAAATATATTTTCTGGCAAAATTAATGTAACAGAATTAAGTGTTCTCCATACAAGAAAATCCTGTTGATCAACAGTTCAAAGACTTTCTAAGGAACAACAAGGTGAAGGACATGGCACACACCCATTATCATCTAAAATTAAGAAAACATGAACCAAAAGCCAAAATGAAAATTAAAAGATTTATGAATTAATCTGATTCTGTCTAAGCTCTGTAAAGTGCAGCAAATCTCAAGAGTATGACTTTTTCAGCAGAAATGCACTGGCAGGCTGCTAATTTTTCTGGGCATCAGAGGAATACTAAGGAACAGAAGTTTTAATTATAAATGCAAACAAATTAAAACACTGTGGACATTTAACAAACTCGGGGGCATCAGTATTCCCTCATGTGTGCCACATAAGAGATGAAGACAGCCCCCAAGAACTCAGCTTTAGAGGTGCAGCATGAATTTTCTTATTGATGCTGCTAACTGTGCATCCCTGAGATCCATTTCTATCCACAGGAGTCAGCAGAACACAGTTCAGTTTACTTATTTAGCTTTTTAAGGCACTGAATGTACTCACTGGCCTTCACAGAAACATGTCGCATTGAATTTCAGTGCCTTGCACTTTCCTGTACACATTTTAACTTGATCCCTTCTGCTCCTCTCTGCCAACATCTGTCCATAAACGTGCAATCCAACAGCAACCAAGAGCCCTAGGAACTGAAATCTCGTGACAAGTCAGTGTAGATGGTGCTTGTAAATGCCTCAGTGACTCTGAAGGAAGGGTCTGTGCACAAGCCCAGTGGTAAAACTGCAACAGGCATATACCAATAATTTAATTAGCTGTACTAACACGATCAGCACACAGCAGCACCAAGTCAGAAAACACGGCCTGGTTGTTTCGCCTCCCGGAGAGGCCCAGGGGCTGCGAGAGAAGCAGCACAGCTCACCGGACTCCTCCAGCACGTGCCATCGTTGCAGCTGCTCTTCCACACCGGGCAAAGTGCCAGCTGTGAGAGGTGTGTGTGTACACACCAAAGCTGCCAGCTGTGAGAGATGTGTGTGCACACCAAAGCTGCCAGCTGTGAGAGGTGTGTGTGCACACCAAAGCTGCCAGCTGTGAGATGTGTGTGTGCACACCAAAGCTGCCAGCTGTGAGAGGTGTGTGTGTACACACCAAAGCTGCCAGCTGTGAGATGTGTGTGTGTGCACACCAAAGCTGCCAGCTGTGAGAGGTGTGTGTGTGCACACCAAAGCTGCCAGCTGTGAGAGGTGTGTGTGTACACACCAAAGCTGCCAGCTGTGAGAGGTGTGTGTCTGTACACACTAAAGCTGTGAGCGGTGTGTGTGTCTGTACACACTAAAGCTGTGAGAGGTGTGTGTGTCTGTACACACTAAAGCTGTGAGAGGTGTGTGTGTCTGTACACACTAAAGCTGTGAGAGGTGTGTGTGTCTGTACACACTAAAGCTGTGAGAGGTGTGTGTGTCTGTACACACTAAAGCTGTGAGAGGTGTGTGTGTCTGTACACACTAAAGCTGTGAGAGGTGTGTGTGTCTGTACACACTAAAGCTGTGAGAGGTGTGTGTGTCTGTACACACTAAAGCTGTGAGAGGTGTGTGTGTCTGTACACACTAAAGCTGTGAGAGGTGTGTGTGTCTGTACACACCAAAGCTGTGAGAGGTGTGTGTGTCTGTACACACTAAAGCTGTGAGAGGTGTGTGTCTGTACACACCACACTGGCTACACCTCGCAGGTGCCAATCTCTGTCCAAGCAGTGGAGGGGCAGAAAGGCAGCGTGATGCACATTGCTGATCTAGAAATACACAGCAGAAATGCCACTTCATTTCACCTCACTTCTTAAAATGGAAAGAACCAGAGAAAGGAAGTCTTGCCCATCTGCAGCATGCCACAGTACACTTAATGGAAAGGTTAGCATGTTGTTCTAAAGCCAGAAATAACCAAGCTCGATATAATGCTACCAATATTTTGTAGATGCTCTATAATAAAGGGAAGAGACCTACACAGGCTGTTGTTTCTCCCACAAACTGCAAACACTGCTTTTTGCATTGGATTCTATTTGAGGTGCTAAAACAGTCCCTAGTCTTGATATAGGTTTTTCAGAAACTGTGCTTCAGGTGGGAGTTCAGTGGACACTGACCAGAGGATACAGTCTTGTTTGAAATCCAAAACATTGTATTTCCCTACTAGTTGATCTACAGTTAGGAGAAAACTGAATGTAGTTTGGGTGTTTCAAACTGCATATCCATTTCAAGTGGGACTTGACATTTTCTACACGAAGAATGGAATAAAGCACATGCTAAAGGACTTCATGCCTTCTTAGGATTGATAAGCACTTCTTGAATTTTGACTACTTGGCCTGGTCTTGGCTGGGATAAAGTTAATTTTCTTCCTAGTGGCTGGTGCAGTGCTGTGTTTTGGATTTAGGATTAACCAGCTTCCATGTGGTGTATACCAACACTGTTTGCCTTTTCTATGCAAAAACCCCCTAGAGCTCTCACTACTTTGGATCAGCTGACTGGTTCTTGGTTCACTAGCCCAGTCTTAATTTAGAGTCTCTCTACTAAGTTTTCCAAATACTCCAACTGCCTGCTGCAGTATTTAGACACTACAAATTGCACATACATTTCTTTCCATTAAGTACTCGATTGCATTTTGTTTAAACACTTACCTCTAATAACTGAAAAAAGTTATGCAGCAAGTTCTTTCCATATATCCAGTAAAAAGAGGCAATAGAATTGCTGTAACCAAAATTGCTTAAGAGTACAAGCGAGGTAAGGCTCTGGTGTAGCACCTTGTGAGCAGTTTGCTCTGGATGCTGCCTCTCAAACAGGCAGGAGCAGCAGAACTCACTGAGCTGGCTCCACCAAACTCCTCTCTGACCAATTTTAAGACTAAAGCAGGCTTCATGCTGGCATTCTAACTTGGAGCCAAAGTTTAATTCCAAGTGAATAAGGACTTTGTAGGGAATTGATGTTCTGTTTTAGGAGGTGCTCTTGCTTTGTGTTTTGCTGGGAGACTAAAACGCTTTGCAAGGACTGCTTTATGGGTATTGTCTGGTTTCAGTACTTCTGAAACCAAGAGAAAAAAGCAGCAAAAACACCAGTTTCTTATCCACACGGAGAATCTGTGTCTGCATAAGCTGCTCCCCACTATCTGATTTCATGTCTGCTATAATTTGGGGGTTCTCTCCTTACAATGCTATGCTATTAAATGAATATACTGATCTATCCTAAGCTGTAACCCAAAGGACAGTTCAGATCCCATTGTGAAAACTGACTGAAGCATTACAAGCATGGATTACGGTTGAGGGTTGTGAAAAGCAAACCCAGTACAAGAAATAGTTTCTCCTCCCTTTTACCACCAAAAAGAAGTCATAAATTTTAAGACTCCAAGATACCAGGGCCTGAACTTAGGTTCAGTGGCTTCTAAAATTTCTCTAATACCCTGTGACTTTCAGGAGATTGCTCTTGGAAAAGCCTTTTTATGGCCTGGCTTTCCTTTCAGCTCTCTGCATAAAGATTCTATTTAGAAAAGTTTCAAATGTATTTATGTGCAAGAGGCAGTTTCTTCTCTCTGGTTTTTTTTTTTTTTTTTTTTTTTTTTGACTGAGTGGGATTGAAGAAGGGCTGTGTTGCTCAGGGCATTCCTTTTCCTTCAATGCCTCATGCAGACAGACAACGATACGCTGTATTTGTTTTAATACATCTTTGTGTGCTACACAGAGTAGCTTAATAGTGCTGTCTGTGAAGAATGCTTTGGTCTACATTGCTGCAGGCTAGGAAAGCTGTGCTTACAAATTCTAATGGAGAAGGATATAGAGCTATTTTTAGTTCACATATTGCAAGTTTTCGGATAGGCAAGAATACAGTAATGTTAGAGCTTTAAATACTGGTGATAGAATCATGGAAATGTGTGGCTGGAAGCTGTAAGACAAGATTAATTATATATATACATACATACATATATATATATATATGCTTCACTATAGTTATATTCAGATATTTTCCTTAATTTTTCTAAATACTCCTTGTCATGATCCAAGGGGCACCAAAAATCTTACTGTCCCCTTGGGAGGGAACTGTCCCCTTTGTTCTCCCCAACATTATGGCATTTGACCTTTTCAAGGAAACTGGTGAACAGAACTGGATTGAGAATGAGAGGGTTATTTAGTCTCAAGACTAGAAAATTCAACTCTTTGTCTATGAAATTTCAGTAAGCTTCCTAAGTCAAAACACATTTCCTTCTTCCTGTTTATCTGTTCTGCTGCCATTTTGATCAAAAGAAGAAACTAGATTTGTTTGATGTAATTTGTGCTCAGCATATCTGTGCTGATGGTTCTTCACAGCCTTGTTCTGTTCTTAAGACACAGAAACCAAATGTTCCCAAATTTTCCATGGTGCCTGTCTGAATTATCCAGTTACACACACCTAGACTTGGCTGTTCAGGTCCTCATCCCTAATCTTTGATCTCCGTCAGCCTGGTAGGATCTAACCTGTTCCCTCCAAGTTCTTTAAAGTAAATGCTCTCAAGTTTAGGAGCAGCTCAGACACACTCCTTAATAATACAGAGAAATCCACATGGCTAAAAGTTAGCTTGAGTTAAGGCACCCAAAAATACTTTAAAGTCACCATCTTTGTCCTCTATTATTCTTCTTATAATTGTTTTATTTAAGTGATAAACTTCATGGTAACAGACAGAAGATTAGGCAAATTAGAAATGCCTGTGAGAAGAAAAACCACAAGTCACACACAGAGAAGTTTGCTGAATGTGGCTACCCCAGTAGCATCAACATGCTCCCTTTATGACAGAAACCTGAGAGACAAACTACAGGGGAGGAAACTAATTCATGACTTGAACAAAAGGATGGCAGAAATGGTAAAAGATGGAATTCCAGATTATTTCTAAATGTTTAGAGTGCACATATACTCCTCCAAAAAAAGCACAAACTGTAATTATAAAATACAATCTATGACAATATATTCATATATTTTCGGTTTTGACTTGCTGTTTTATTCAGTTTATAAAATCTATTCATATATTACATCAATCAGCACTTAATATAGGCCAAGCTGCACAGATTACTAAATACTTTCTCAGTCTTCAGGGCTAATTTGATGCAACCACAAATGTTAGATTTTCATTAGCCTGAAGTTGAAATGTATAATTGAATACAGCATAATTCTAGATAGAATTTATTAAAAAAATGAAGGGCTAGGTTTAATGAAAAATGAAAATGGTACCACTCTGCCTAGAATATGTTTTTCCATGCCCCTTGGAGCTATTTTTCCTTATTTTGTATTTAGAAAAATGAAAGAAGTTTACAATATGAGCAGAGATTTTACAAGTGTCAGTTGGCTCTTCAAAACAGTTTCATTTTCCACCACTCTTGATAGGCCTGTTTTTCTTTTAAGAAAAAAAACAGGCAAGCAAACTCTTGATGTGGCCTTTCAGTGAAAGAAAGTTGAGAGATGGGGCACCTCCTAAAATTTAACAGAAACCAGAGCCAGCTTGCATTTGGTTACAAGACTGTACTGACTTCAAAGTGGGAGGTACATCACACAAACCACTACATAGTGAAACAGATGGGGACCTAATATTCATCCCAAATTACAGTCTGACTCATGCAGTGATGGAGCAATTTAACATCCATGAATTGGAGCCCAGCTGCATTAGGTGCTCCTGCAAACTCTCTCTGGATGGGATTGGTCAAAAGTTGTGTGGATCCTGACTCAGACCCACAGTGGCATCCCATGGCAATGTCCCAGTCTGCATGCCCCGTGCCCAGCAACCAGTACAGAAAATGAGACCCTGAAATACCAAGTGTCCTCAAAGCTGAAGTGAAACTTGGCGTATTTCATGGGCTGTGGTCAAAGTGCTCAGGTGCTTTGTTTTAAGTCCTGCTAATTTGTAGAAAAACTGAGTAAATATTATTAAAAAATCAGTATATATGACAGTAACACACAGTTCATTAAGTGGCCACAGAAAATGTTTGCCATTGATTGTTGAAAATCCAATGTTTCTTTTTTCAGGGGCAGTTCCGATGTGGGGCCCAATTTCACTAAACCACTTCTATTCATTGCCTAATAATTACAAAACTAATTACCAAGTTATTAAAATGAATAGAGGCTTGTAAAATTCAATACAGTCTTATGAATCATGACTGTTAACAATGTTTTCTTTAGGATAAACATCTGAAACGAATGTCAAAGGACTAATGATGTCTGAACATATCTCAACTTACTACTTTGTTGCAGGTGATCACATCAAAGACAGGTTTTTCACTTTGAATAGATTTCTGAAAACATGCCAAAGGAAAAATAACTTAAACTTTAAAAACCAACATTCTGGCATACATTCAACTACTTTGATATCTCAGACCCAGATCTACGAGAAGACTAAAATGCTGAAAGGAAACGAAAACGGAATAAGGCATCAATATGCCAGCAGGTAAACCTTCAACCACCATCAATCGTCTACAGGTCAATGTTTTTAGCAGTCCCAAAGTGTTCTCTGTGTGTGACTAAATTTATGATTTCTGTGCCATACCCAGAACTGATTCCATCTTCATGGAGCTGAGTAGTCTGATGGAACATCAAAACAGGTGCCCATCTGCTTGTCTTCCTCCAAGTCCAACCAAAGATGCAGATACCCTTCATGCCTGCAGAATACACACCCAAATAAAAAGCACAGCCCTTGAGCACGCCCTCTCCACGGTGCATAAAGTGCATCTGCAGGGGATGCAGAAAAGCCATACTGCTCTCTATGATCCAAAAGCACTGAAAGTAGGATGTCTTCACTGGTCGCGCCACACACCCAAATGTAAATCATCTTGGCCTTAGGGAGACACTTTCCACACTGCTGCTGCAAGAAAGGCTTTTCTGAGTCTCTATTTCAAAGGAATCCTTAACTGAAGCAATGTGTGAGAACACAGGGGGGCATGACATTGCAGCCCAGTGCCTACAGCAGGTAACCCAATGGAGAGGAGACCTGGACTAGAGCTCAGCTTGGCCCTGCTCCTAGGAACTGAGAGCACATTTCATATTCACCAGTTATTGTATGAAATGCACCCAGCTGTGAATTCTGCTCTGATACCAGAATTCTGGGCTCCTTTTGCCACCACAGTTATTAACTTGACCTCTGGCAAAGGAAAAGATTAATATATGCCCTTCTTAGCCTACTCCTTTTATGTTAAGGAAAAACTCTACAGCCACTGAGCTGCCCTGCTGTGACACTCCTCCCCAGCACAGGATTATAGCTGCTGGGAGGACCCAAGGAAGCAAAAGAAAAGTTAAAGATGCGTTTGTTGTTTCCAGCCACTGCCACCTTGGTATCTGCTACTGCCATGATCTGGTCTTTTTACAGCCTTATAATGTTTTGCAGAGGCCTTTGCCCACCTGTGTCTTCAAAGGAGGAACAGGCAATGCCAGATATATAATACTCTATAATGCACTTATATACACGAATGAATGATTTAAATCACTTTCTGCTATCATGACAGTTCAGCTCTAAATACCAGCTAATCACAGTTTACATTTCCTGACAGGATTTTATTGGATAAAAGTAGTTGTTTATTAATCCTCTTCATCTCAAAAAAAGAAAAAAAAGTCCATTTACTTCAAATTTCTCCAAACAGGCTAGGAAGACCATGCTGAAGTATGCTGGTCCAAATGCACTTAGAAGTATTTTGTGAAAAATAAAATACAAAGGTATATTTTTAATATGGAAAGATATAAATGGAAAGCCCTACAGAATCTGCAGCAGTATTTTCTCATGGAGTGCTTAAAACAGTCCTAACAGACAACATTTATTCATCCAATCCTACTGATGGCAAGGACCCCTTCTGAAGGCAAAAGGAAAAATTAGCTGCCTAAGTCTATGTTTAAGTGTAAAACCATCAATGAGTTACAACTTTATTATCTTTTCTGGGAACAAAATGAAGTAAAACCTTTCCTTGTAAGTGACATCAAGCCATAAAAACAATGGAAGTGTTCTGTCTTGGAATGAGGAACAAGTTTAAAAAGTGAAAAAACATAGATTAGGGAGGTAGGAAGAAAGCAAACTGCTTTCCCAATTATCTCTGTCAAGGCTAGTTACTGCAAAAAAGGCTCTTCTTAAATATAGAAAGCATGTGGGAAGTAGAAAAGTGTAAGGTTTTACTAAGTCTGAAGGTTGCATAATTGAATTTGATAAACTGACATTTTCCTAGGAAGTTTTAAGATTTCAGAAGATAAATACATAATAAAAATAAACCTAGTTCAGCAGCTTTTGCTCTACAAAATTATATGCCTTCACTTCAGAGAGAAAAAAAAAAATTAATTTCTCCTGCCTTTCAGAGTACAGTCAGTACTCCCTTTCCTGTTTATACTCTTCCTCAATACTTTCAAGAGTTATGTGAGAAATACAAGGCAGTATTAGAATGTGGAAAACAGCTTTTCATGCAATTTATGGCTCTGTCAACAGAAGTTAAATGCAGTGACTGGACAGCAGGGAATGGCTTCAAACTGACAGAGAGGCAAGTGGTAGATTAGACGTTAGGAAGAAACTGTTCCCTGTGAGGGGGTGAGGCCCTGGCACAGGCTGCCCAGAGAAGCTGTGGCTGCCCCATCCCTGGAAGTGGCCAAGGGAAGGCTGGATGAGGCTCTGAGCAACCTGGTCTAGAGGAAGGTGTCCCTGCCCAGGGCAGGGAGTACAATGAGATGATCTTTAAGGTCCCTTCCAAACCAAACTATTCTATAAAGTCACATGAATTTCATGAATCTGGTGTGATTCTATGGAGTCACACAGACACGTTCTTCAACAGCCTTCAGGTCTAGCCTACCAAGAAGGAATCGTAGAGAAAGATACCACACACCAAGAAACCCATGAACACTTCTTGCAGTACTGGATAGCTTCACAATGATCTCCCCCCTTTCTGACTCTAGAGCACAACATTATCCCATTTCCACAGCAGAAGTACGAGAACTTCCAGTTTATTCAGATCAGTCTCTAGTGCTTCAGGTTGATCTTTTAAAAAAGTCTTGAATAAGAAGATGGATTACTAATTCCTGTCATTTAGGTATCTGCTGGTAAAAGCAGAAACAGACTTAGGTCTATGTTTGTCTATTCTTCGTTGTCATTGCTGCCACTTTGAACAATCCTGGATGCCAACTTTTAAGGAATTTGTTGGATCAGAGCCAGGACTGTGCATAGACATTTCTGTAGTCAATGTTTTGGTCCAGAAGTGGCAAAGAAAGCCCCAGTCCTGCAACCTGGGTGCACATAAACTGCAGCCCAGATCTCTCATCTGGCCTGGCCCTGAGGTAGCTCAGCTGCCTCATAAGAGTGAATTGACCAGCCCAGAGGCTGGTCAGAGCAAAGTCAGATTCACTTCTTACTTCTCAGGCAGTAGTCTGGACACAAACACGAACTTTCCGTCAAATATCACTTTTCCAGTGAGAGCACAAGCCTGTACAGAAGAAATTATGATGAGTAGCCAGAAACTGAAATGTATTAATTTGAAAGTAAAAAACCCCATACTTTTCTGTATTACAAATGTAGATGAGCTTTTCAAATCAGCACAGAAGCTTTACATTCCAAAGCTGAAATTTCAAAAGGAGTTTGTTGGGAAATGAGCACTAAACCTCAGAACCTCAATTAGTGTTTAGTCACGCAACTCCCTATGAAGCCAACAAAAATCCTACCCTGAAAGCTGTTTTTATTTCTCACCTCAACAGAAATAGTCTATTCACAATGACACAGATTGAATAATTAGTCAAAGTTACAGAATTCAGAGCTGTTGGCTCTCATGGATGGGTTGCATCACATACTTGGTCTGTAGGCTGCCTTAGGCAATGTGCAAAACTTTTTCTCCACTCTGAATAAATAAGTAGTGCAGTATCTGGAAAAAAATCTGGCCTTGCCAGTGGTGTATCTCAGAACTAACTTGCTCATCAACAGATTTGAGGCTGTCCCCTCTGCAATCTCAGCTCACAAAATGTGACTGACTGTACTAGCACCGAGCACCACAGGTAAAACACAGGTGACTTTTTTCAAAGAACAAAGGATACCTAGGGAAAAACTGGAACCATGGTGCCCATTTGTCAGTAATTTACAGACTAGGACAATGAAGCCCCATGTTTGGCCATTTCAGGCACCGGGATCTTGAAGACACAGTCCAGGACTTGGATGCTTCCCAATCCATGACCTGGCAGAAGTGTGAACAAAAGCGAGAATTGAAGTCATCTGCAGCTCCCTTCCTCATCTAAACAAAGCCACAGCAGATCTTTTATCCACAAATATTTTTGTGTCTGGCTTATTCACCAGGAATTTAAAGTACACAGGACTCATCAGCATTTTGCCACCTGTGCCTAGATAGGCCACTTATTTTTGTCTCCTTAGGTCTGTAGTGGTTAGAGATGGCCATGGGGCATTTCAAATCCTCACTAGCTGTAAAAATAACTAGAACTAAACAGCTTTTACCTCTAGTTAAATGGCCAAGTTAGCAGACATAAATGCTTGCAACTAAGCAAAGGCAGGCTGAAAAATTCTAGGGAATTTTCCAGCTTGACAGAACACCTGAGCCACAGTGATATAAATGAAATCCATTTCAATTCGATAGATCAAGCCCACATTTTTTTCACTGGCAGAGTGAAGAACAAAGTTATTCTTTTCTACTCACAAATGCATCTGACCTCTAGAAACCATTACCCATTGTACAAAAACAGCCATATGTGTGGCTTCTCTCAGTTTAATTTCTTAGAGAAGCATATTTTCACCCAAGGAAAGAAGGATGGATTGAAGCAGTTCTGCAGTCTCCCTACTTAGCTGCCAGCATTCCTCGGTTATGTTCCCTGCTTTATCTCTGGGCAAAATCAAACTAGCATTAATAAGCCACAACAATCATAGCTGCAAACCCTTACAGACCCTTACAGGTCAGCTACAGAGATGGGAGCTTTTTGTAGTGCTAATGAAGGGCTTTGGGCCGTTACAATCCTTGAATGCAAACTTCCATTTCTTTCCCAACTTTCCTGGACAAGAAACTAAATAAGAATCAACCCCCCATACTGGGCCTAGAGTCAGACTTTAATCTACCTTATTAGCCATGTTCAGTACTGAGTACTGCACTGACACAAATGCAGTTACTTCAGAGTCACAACACATTAAGTACTAGACTCCAGCCTCGTGATTTTCATCCAAAACGGTGTCAAGGGAGAAAAGAGAAAAGAGAACCATCTAGCTGTGTTTTTTCATGACCATGACTCTGTTTCGTATGTTTTAATTGGGAAAAAAGACAGTGCATAGCACAATTTTGACATCAACTGACACTGCTCAGTTTATCTCTAAAACTGAGCAGAGTTGGAAATCTTTACTTATTCTACTCTCCAACAAGAATGTGTTGGCTCAGTAAAGATTTTAGCCCCCCTGCTCTCTGAAAAGATTTGATACTAAGTCCTGTCACACAACTGGTGTCAAGAAGGGTAGGTCAGCAAAGCATCTCCTCCTGAGTCTGTCACACCATACATGTGTTGTATTAAAAACATTTTCCTAATGCCTCTCTCTGCTGTACTGGCACACTCAGAAGAGGGAACCTTCCAAGGTCCTTTCTTAGCTTTTACTTGACAAAGATTAAGTTGTCACCTTGGCACTTTTGATTTCTCCCATCTGCGGGCTCCAGAACACGCACAAAGCATCCTGTGTCTCCCTTTGTATCTCCTATAAACCTGGTAGCCACAAGTGGAGGATGTCTGCCTGTGGTTCTCCCGTTTCTCCTGTGATTGTGATACCACACTGAGAACCAGGGGTGGTGCTGAACAGACCCAAAGTCACTGCACTCAAGCAGGGAGCTACTGCTACTTTTGTATTTCTGGAGGTGACAGGTTACTTTTTGCATGTTGCCGTACAAATTAATCTTGCAGAGGATGACTGGAGAGGAAGTTACCTCGTGGCCATATCCAGTGGTAGAAAATACTCAGCAGAAGTGAATTACTCAACTAACCTCACCACCAGGCATAAGGGTAAGAGGCCAAGGAAGACAAAGGCTTGAATTAAAGCTTAAAAGGGAAAAATTAAAACCAACTGACTTGTGTGGTAGAATTACAAGCAACCAAGACCATCTTTTAGGCAGATAAGTCCCTAGGTATTAGTTTGGGGTTTTTTCAGTAGGAGGAAATAGACTACAAACCCTGTCTACAATGTCTGCACAGGGAGACAAAAACTACATCAGAGTTATTTTCCATTTAATGTTTTCTTAATTGCTTTCTTTCTAGCAATTTGCCCAGACCTCAGTGGTTGGAAAACCTGAGCAAAGACCTGGAAAAGCTGTCTGGAAACAACTCTTAAGAGATGTAGAGTGGTACAACGACAGTCACAGAACTTTGCCATCAGAGCTGGATTGTCATTTTCAAGGTTGTTTTACACATTAGATGATGCATCATCCACTGAATCAGTGTCTTGGAAATATCTCTGGAATGTTAGAGACTCAACAACAAATTCTTCTTTAAGAAGCACATCATCTGAAGCTAAAACACCTCAGAAGTTATGCAGTAAACAATTACATTTGGGATATGAGGCAGAAAATACTTATTTTCATTTTATTTTAGAAGAGAATACAGCCATAAATATGAAGTTTTATTTCTTATGCTACTGGCAAAAAAAATCAAAGTAAAGAAGAAAACAAAACCAAATTCAGGTCCTACTGTATTTGAACTATACTAAGAGCAAACAGATACCTTTTCTGCCAGGTTAAAAAAAATAACACCTCCATGTCATACACACAGCACTACAAAACAATGAGAAGCTCTTCTGTGAGTGTGTTATGAAGACAACACACAAGTCAGAGTCTCTTCAGTGATTAAGTGAACTCCAGCAGAGATATAATCTAGCAAATACATTTACTGTGGAGTTATTTACCTGGGTAGCTTCCTGTGTGAGGTTTGCATGTTTCTAGTCACATTTATCTCTCTATTCCACAGTGGCAAAATAGTACTAAAAAAAAAAATTCCATGAAGGACCATTTCTTGTGGTTACTAAATTTATGTGAACCAAGTAACAGCAAAAGTAGATTGGGGTCTCCAATGCTCCTTAAGGATGAACATAACTAAAAAAAACCCCAAAAAACGATTGACCTGGACGACCTTCAGGACAAATAGAAAGAGTGAATCCTCCCAATGCCCAATTATAATGTGCACCTTGACAACTAAAATGTTAGATCCTCTTTGTTGTCATCAGCTATCCCTTCTTTGTTGGGATGCAAACAGTGACATCAGTGTCCCACCGATGGAGGTCCATCCTCATGTGGCAGCCAGCAGTACTGGAGGTGGATCCTGTCCTTTGCCTGGATTCTGCCATTTCTCTAACCAAACCCAACAAGTCACCCCAATGTGATCCTTATCAAGTTCTTTCAGGATGTGAGAACAGCAAGCTTCAAATATATTCTTTCTGCAAAGGAACAAGACCACAGGGAAAGAATACCTTTTTGCTGTTCTTGTGTTTTCAAAGCTTTTGGTACAAAAGCCCTTTCAAAATTATTTGAAAACAACTCAGAGAAGTTCACAAATAGAACGAAACTTTAAACTTCCAATGCTTTTTCCTGCTGTGAGGACAGCACAAGGCAGATCTCTCCTGGAGCTTACATGACCAGCTCCCATTCCAGCTTGGTAACCTGCTGATAAGACTACAAAGAACTCTGATCCTTCTTTTTTCTTACTATAATAATCCAAAGCACTAAAATCCCAAGCACAGTGAAACCCATAGAGGTATTCCAAGGAAGCAATAACTGCAGGAGTTATTGAACTTGCACAGAGATATTGTCTCTTCACCTCTTCTTCCCTTCCCTGCTATTCTATACATACTTCCAGGTAGTAAATGCTTCTCAGAATATAGAAAGGGTTAAACAAAAAAGGAGAGGAAAAAGGAGTTTTAAAAACCCCACCTTTCCAGAAGTCATGACAGGGAGTTGAAATAAGGAAACCTGTCAGGGCCAAATATCAGTGTCATTAATGCAGTTACACTAACATCAGAACTGCTGTTTGTAGTATTGGATTCTTAGCACAGTTTACATTTATGCAGCTTTTCTTTCAGTTGGAAAGAACAGTTCAGACAGCAATGCTTAAAAAGTTTTTGGGTTATTATCTCCTTATGTCTTCCCCACACATCCAACTCCAAGGCGTGCGTGAGGGATTTCAGTTAGCTTTCTTGCAGCCTAGAGTAAAATCTGAATTACGGCTCTGTAGCGATGGTTAACGGGCAGCTGCTGCTCACTGCTGCCACCGCATGGGAGGAGGCACAATCCAAACACTCAGCAAAACGCAAAGGAATTTCCTTATTTTCTCCATTTTACACGCGTTCGTTGGCTTGTAAAGCTGGGATTCTCACCCACATGTAAGCTTCCATTCTACAAAATTTAGTAAAAATAAAGGCATATAAAGATGAAATTTTTCACTTTTTTTTTTTCCCACAGAAGCTTAATGTCTGGCAAGCACAAAGACAAATTCTTGAAAACCATAAATACCCACAAAATATCTGTAGCCCCTGACAGCAAAGCTTGCTGTTGGCTTTCACATCTCTGATAACATTAAGGGAATTGTCCCTTTGGGTAGAGGGCTCAGCACATGTCAGGAAACTGTGACATTGAAAATGGAAATTCAGAGAGGGAGCCCATTTAATATTAAAATAAGGAAAAGAGACGGGCCAGGATTTGAATACTGCTTATTTAAATAAATGTTTCTTTGTCAAATCAAAACAAAGTGAGAATGCTTTCAGGGCAAAGCTTTTCTGCAAATTCCTTTTCAGTTTAGCTCATTGCAAACCTGAACTGTGTGAGGTCCAGCCCAGATCCCCGTGCAATAGATAGGTGTGATTTGTGCTAATAAAGTGAAATAGTAATCAATATCGATAGTTAAGATGTAACACTGAGGAGGGAGGAGCTCCCCCCCTTTTCTCTGCAGATGTTCAGGAGAAGAGCGGAAGAGAGGAAGAAACCAAGACTAGCTAAATTTATCTGAGAGACTGGAGATCTGGGGGAACTCCAAGAAAATTGTCAATTATATGAGATTTACTGCCCAGAACATGGTAAAACTTGGGGAAACTCCAAGATTATATGAAATTTATGGCCTTAATATTCAAATATAGTATCAGATGATATAATAGAAGCTTAATGTACATGTGTAATCTAAGAAGTCATTGAAAGGACACGTGAGGAAGATGATGAGCCTTACTCACTGCGACCCCCGGAGGTGGGGAGACCCCCTAAAAGGGGATGGTGGAGCATGCATAATGAAGATGATGTTGGGTGGAGATAAGAAAAGTTACGAATCAAAAATGGGTGGTGATGGGTGGAGACAGAAAGAATAAAAAGGGTTAATCCTGGGGTGTCTCATCGGTCCACAGCAGGATCCAAGTCCTGGCCCCGTACCCCCACCCGATCCTTTTTGCCCATGCACTATTATTGGAAGCAAAATATAACATTTACTATTACACATTTAAGCTGCTAAATTAAAGTTGCTGCTACAATTACATATAACTTTGTTTTGGAGTTGGGTTTTTTTTATGGGCTAATTAAGCGGCTTGAGCATTTATAACACCCGCAGTCAAGCAGAATACTTTACAAAATAAAATGGAAAACACAACGATGTAATTAGAGATACTGGAAGATAAAGTAGATAAATACAAAAGAATAATTTTTACTTTAGACTACAGCCCAGTAAAAATTTTAGGAGAAAGCAAAATTTCCTCGGTTCTGAAATCCCAAGTGATGTTGCAAACTCCAAATGTAAAGATTTACTGATCAGTTCACACAGGTGCAGAAATGCACAGGGAAGAGAAGAAGAAAAGGAGAAGGACCCAAGGACAGAGTAAGCAGCAAAGGAAGTGACTGAATAACAATCCTTGGTGGTTTCCCTTCAGAAAAGCAGACTGCAAGATCACAGTAGGGGAATCTGATTAACAGCCTGAAAAATGCATTGGCAATAGAGACAAGGACAAGGTCTGAAAAAGGTTTGAATTAGGTAAAACAAGGTCTTAAAAATGACCTGGACACAAGCAGACAGCCCCAGGAAGACAAGCAGAAAACAGTGTGGGGCCTTCACACCAGGGAGTCCATTTGCTGCTACACTCCAGGTCAGCTGCAGCTATGCACAGACACAAATTATTGCCTTGTTAAGAATTAATATTTAAGTGCTAGTTCTAAGTGCACAGAATGGGCACTGTTGCTCAGCAGATGCCACAGATGCTATAAACCCCACAGTGAGAAAAATGGTGCCGTATCTGAGGCTCCCTGACGTTTTCTGTAGGCAGAATTGTGAGTAATGCCCAGTTCCTGCACATTACTGACTCTAGCCAACTGCATGGTCTCACATTTTGGGGTTGCCAGAGCAGTGTTGAAGTGCACAACCCCTTGGCACCACTGATGTCATCTCCACGTACAAACAAGAACTGCTTTCTTCCAGAATGGAAAAACCAGGAGCAGCAATTCCAGCATTACTGTAAAACAGAACTGCACAATACACATCACAGCTCCATAGAAGAATTAATCATTTTCTCTTCAATTTGTGACTGTAAAGCTAGCTAGCAAATAGGTAATTATTTTTATATTACTGCCTTGAAGACACTGATTACTGTCACTTATTAAGTAGTTTTGCTACTCCTTTTGCTGTTCCTTGTAGAGGATGAACAGCTCTAGAGTTTACTGTAAGCCAGACTCCCCAGGCTGCACCATCTCAGCAGCTGCTGCTGCTAGATCCACGTCCTGGCACCATTAGAACACGACCATGGCACAATTATTGGGTTCCTGCAGCATAAGCTCCCTCTGATTTAGTGAGTCAGGCTGGCAGATCATATGTTCAGCTTTCTATATTAGCTGAGGTACAGTTATGCAACAGATAAAGTCCCCTTTAACGCAAATGTCATCTCTTTATGATGCTATATGTGTGTTCGTTAGAACTCTTGGTGTCTGTAATGTTTTATGAGTGTTATATCTTCAGGTTCTCAAGGAGAAGTGATAAAGTCATAAAAATTCTGGTATTTGCTTCCTTCCTCTCACCTTTCATCTTCTATTTACATGAGGTTGCACTAATGCTGTCAATTATCCAAGCATCATTTGGTTTGGGGAAGATGTACTTTTCCTACTTACTGCTTAGATAAGAGAAATGCTCTGAACTGTATAATTTCAATTCTTTACAGCATGTGTGCAAAGAGAGAAGTTATTGCTGAATTTTAGGACAGTCCTGATTTTATTTATGACTCCAGTATTGCTTTTCATTTTCATTTTTTGTGATAATGACTTGCTGTCTTTGATATGAATTTCCAAGGTCCTTTGTGAACACTTCCTATGGTCTCTCAGATAGATTAAAAAAACCCCAAACCTCTCAATGCTCTACAAATAAAGCTACCAATTAAAGTTTCATAAAAGCTTGGATGAAAGGAACTTATTTCAACTAATTCACAGGGAATATAAGCACTGGACAAAATATAATGAAGCTGTGCTTTTTCAGTTGTAGAAATTTCCTTCCTGGTGACACCCTCCTGTGACAGAGTCACCTAGGCCAGCGAAGGGCTTTGACTATAGACCAGCACTGATTCATTCAAGCACTTCTACCACACCAACAGGCATCAATGAATACAAAAGTGCCTCAATTATTTCACAGGAAAGACCCCACCAATGCATTTGGTGCAATTTTCAAATTACCATGAAAACTGCTTCCCTTAAAAGCAATGCAAGTTCTTGTTTATGTATAAGTATATACATGCTCTGGGCACAGGCTGTGATACTCTTGCCAAACATCCAGCAATACGTCCACAGCCTCTGACCCGACACCAAATAATGTTTACACATCATTTTACTAGCATTATAAAATATTTCAAGTTTTAATAAGTTTAAGACTCACTGCACTGTAGACAGCCTATCCTTTACTTGGATACATGTATCTTTTCCTGCTGCAGCTAAAATTATTAATATTCCACAGGGATTAAATTCAATACTCAATAAAATGAGAAAAAAATTGTCTATAAAAATTGCCTTAACTGGCTCTTGTCAGAAGTGTTATAAAAAGTTCATGATATATTGTCGATGGGACTTAAACATTCTACAGGGGCACATCATATTAATGTTTCATCTTGACTCTCCAGAGAAATGGCAGATTTTTAGTTGTTATTGTTGCTACTGGTTGGTTTTTTAAATGTCAATACAGCTAGTGCTTTAAGACAACAAAGCCAGAACCAGTAGTAATCCTCCTTAGTATGAAATGGTATTATCCTGCATTAAACAGAAGTAGAAACAATAGATCCAAAGGCTTCTTTCTACTAAGACAATTATCAAAATGGTTGAAATCTGGTACTTATTTATGAAATAGCCATCTCAAATAATAGAAGTGTAACTTGTTTCCAAGAGAGTCTAAGTTAGGCAGAACTCCAAAGACTATGAAAAGCAGCCAGGGAAAGGACACCTCGGAAGGATTCCGACGCTTTGGAGCATGGTGCCAACTGAGCTCCTTTTGGGACTGCTGTCCCCAGGGGGAATCCCAGGGGCCTGAATTCAGGACCTGTGCTCAACGCACAAGAAGAACAACGAAGATGCTGGGACTGGTCCTTAGTCCCCCACTTGGCTGCTGGGATCAGTCAGTGCCAAGAGCAGTCTGCCCTCCCATCATTGGCCCAGGATCCCTCTGCACTCTGTACAGGGCCCATCCCTGCCCTGCAGCACTCAGTCATCCCTCCAGCCAGAGGAACACCTACTTTGTGCTCAGAGATGCCTGGGGGCTCAGTTGCTCAGATTTCCCAAGTCAGTAAGAACCCCGGACATTGACACACTTTGAATGCATCCCTGAGTGACAGGTATACGCCACACTGACAAAGTCTTAAAGAAACTCATGTCTAAAAGTAGCAATAAACAGCTACTTGGATTTTAAGAAGCCACCAAAAATATCAGTCAGATAATTCCAGATATTTCCACTAGGAAAAAATGATGCAGCTTTTGTTGAGCACTTCAGAAAATCTCAGCATTATTAAGCACCTACCTCACCACCTTTAAAAATCTTACTCAAAGTTATTAAACCCCTTAACGAAATAGGAATAACCACTGGTTCTACATGCCAACCCAGACTGAAGCAATTGGGATGTCAGTAGTTTCCATTACCACTGTAATAATAAATGATGTACCTATCTTTTATTAAACTTACTAAGGTGAGGAGGTTTCAGGAATTACTATAAAAATGAAGAGCAAAACCCTCCAAGTCAGTGCTTGATAGTCTGTGTTATCATCAGTTTATCTGTCTTCCACACTGAGAACCATTTTAGAAAATGAACTAATCAGCTTTCCTTTCCATTCTTTTCATAAAGAATGAAATTCATAATGTATTTATGCACCAACTCACCTAGAAACATCAAGGATCTTTGTGTTGTGTTTCTTCCACCCTCCCCAACCACTGTTTTTTTTTTTTTTTTTTTTTTGGACACAGAATCTGACCCTCAGAAAAGAGCACAAAACTTGCAAATTATTATAATAAGCCAGGCCAAACCACAAAGGGAACAATTCGGACTTCTTAATTTGTTCCTTCTTCATATAGCCATCATTGGGTTCACCACCTCCAGGTTCCCCACACAACCAGGCAACAAAAAAGATGAGGAAAACGAATGTATTCTCCCTGGGAGAATTCAGGGCACCCTCTTCACAATCTCATGCCTTTTCTAACACCCATTCCTGTGTTTCTTTCTCTCCTTGGAGTGTGAGAAGTTTCCTGAAATGAAGCAAGTGCCAGTAGCTATTGCTGCCAAGAAAGAGAACATCAACAGGGGAGAGCTGAGAGCAACACAGGACCAGCTCACGGACAGGAATATACCCTAAAAATCTGTGGGGAATCAAAAAGATACCAGAGCCAGCTATGGGTGCTTTTGGTTTGCATCATGGGGGGATCCTGAACAGAAAATTGAAATGCTGGAACATCATTCTGACTGCAAGTATTTCCTGCAATGGTACGGAGCTTTTTATATCTTCAATATTCTTGGCTTCACAAACCCACCAAAAAAAGAGAAACAAAATTATACTCAAACCTATCAGACTATATACCATCCATTTTATATTCTAACTATAGTAGCTCAGGCTGAATATTTATGATAATTTTGCTAATTAGCACCACTATATCTTCAAGGCAGATGTGGTCACAGACCAGCCAAAACATTTTTAATGCTGACTCTATTTCCCACAGTATCTCAGTGTTTGCCCTCTCCCCAGTGACGGCTTTCTGGTTTAAATAAGACCAAACAGACTCTCGATCTGTACCAGGGCATGCGTGTGAAAGGTTGTTTTTGGGGGGCCGTGAAGGTGGAGTTTTTTTGGTCTCTTTTTTATTCCTGAAGTAAATTTTTAATTAAATGTCAAATCCAGCTTGGCACTGGAAACACACTGTATGACTCTTATTTGAGGAAAAGCTGTCAGCTTGTCTCTTCCCCTGTCAAGCTCCCATCTGCTCTACAGAGATTAGTCTGGGCTATGGATCACCATTTGGCAGGGCTTCGTTCTGTGCATGGCTCAAATAACACACAATGCAGAGCACAAAAAAAGACCACCTATGTTTTGAAGTTACAGTTCCTAAAGCACTTGAGGATATTTCAGCAATTTTCTATGTCACAAAATTACAATAAATGTAAAATCTTGCTTAGCTTTAGAGAAAGGCACAAAGAGCAAATCCATTCACATCTGCCACTCTTCAATCAATTTTCACTACTAGTTGAGCTATATTTAGACCAAATCCTGCTCTTCCTGGAAGTGACATTTCTATACTCCAGTGGCCTAGTAGACAGAACAAGGTTTTAAAAGCTAGCTTTCCTGGTTTTCTTGAAAACCACTGACTTCACTACACAGCCTCAAGGAAAGCACATAACTTCATTAAGTCTCAGTTTTCATTCTGCTATATGGTTATTGTTTTGCACCAACACCTTACCTGCCTTAGGATCCAGCCACTTAAACTCATTCCTAGCCACACATATGCACTGAATTTGATTCATTTTGCTACTAGGTTTTGGTAAGACCTTAATTATTATCTACTTACTTTTCCCTTTGTCTAATTTATCTACTGCTCTGATCAGTTCTACTTCCTCTCCTACAGTGCTTACAGAAATGATATAACTAACTAGGAGACAGACCAGAGGAAAACTTGGCCCCAGCTCTGTGTTGCAGTAACAGGAGCTATCCTGAATGGATTATTGAAATAGCTGCATCTTGTATCAATGTCAGTACAGCTTGTCTCCACTTGGCTATAGATCTTCCTGCCAGAACATACTAAGGTTTAACACCTCTCTTTGATCCACTGGCTGTTTCTCCCCCCCAAAGACCAGAAGCCAGGATCAAGTAAAGACCCTTCAATAATCTCACATCACAGCTTGTGGCTCAGGGAAGGCATCTTTGAAGGGTTTGACATGAATAAGGGAAACACAACAGGGACAGCTTATGTGAGAGGAGAATGGAGTCTAATTCACTGCAAGTTTCTTGCCATGTGCTCAGTTAATTAAGAACACTTTAAGCACAGAAAAATTACCGTAAAGTGAAGAATCCTGCATTATGCACAGGAGTCTCTCATAGGACATTCTGTATGCAATGGAAGAGCAGAAATAACAGAAGATAAGCTTGCTTTAAGATCCAGTTGTAACTAGGCCGTACAAATTCGCCCTTAAGCTCCAGCTTTGAACAGAGGTGTTCACCAAAGACCAGGATAAACACCAATGTAATCGGTACAAAACTGGAGTTGGTGGCAATTGCAAGTTGTTACTGCAACTTTCCCCGTTAAGATGTGGGTATGCTGCCTCAAAAGTTGCATTCATAAATATTCAAAATAGCAGTTTAATTCTGTTTGTTTTATTGGGAAGTGGAAATAACTCAGCAGTATTAATACTCCAGTAATGCATTAGTTAAAAGTATAAATTAAAGTAGTATGAATTATATGTCACCATCCAAAATAGTATTCAAGAAACAAATTTCAGACTAACTACAGGACAGGAAAACTGTTAAGCAAATATGAAAAGAACTTCTAAAGTGAGCTAAGTATATACAGATACATATATTTACTCAATATTTAGAAGTCAAGACAAAGTAAGCATCTTTACCTCAGAAAACGGACTGAAACTGCCCATTCCAGAACCTATCCTGAAGGAAGGCTCATTTAGATCCAGAGCTGAATTCCATGCATGGCACAGTAACACCCATTTTAATGTAGAAACCCCTGAATGTAGATGTAACTTACACAATACCATGACTAGCCAGCCATGCCCAAGGAATTTTACTGTGCTCAGGATGAACACAAAGGTGAGAGCATTTTCATACCTTACCATTTCCTAATTAATCTTCAAAGATCAGTTCAAACTTCATTTGAACACCTGACTTCTCTTGCAGTGAGTGGACATAACACCACAACACGCAACATCTTGCAATAGCAGAGTTCTAGTTTAGGGCCAATACTCTATTGTTTTCAAGTACTTACTCCAACTTTGTGTGTTCTGCAGACCATAAGCCACGTGTTGAAAAAACAAAAGATCTCACATGCTTTTCATTTACATTCACAGTAGCTTGTTTTTCCTCCAAATTCAGATTGACAGTAAAGAAATAAACATAAAAGACAGCTGGTTATCCTTTGCATTAGATGTGTACTTCACTAATCTACCTCTTTGTCCCTCTAACAAACACCAAGTTTTCTACCCTGTTAAAGTTAGCAAAAATTAAGATGTAGATACTGCCAAATTGTATTCTCCCTGTAATTAATCTGCCCTTTTAAACATCCTCAACATGTGCAGACAACACACATACATGAAAAATAAGTGAAAATTATTTCAGAAAATGTCCACTTGAGGATAGCCGATGAATGTTTTAACATGAAAAACTCCAGTTAGCTCACCACACCGATCCAGTACCTTCACTCAGAAAGAATCAAACTCGTGCAGGAATACAGATCTCTTCATCCAGACTTGGTATTTCTCAAAATATCCAGTGACCTCTGAAGTAACAGAAAGCTTCCATGCTGTTTGGCATTAAAATCATACCTACAGGACATTTACATATGCTGACAGCCTGCACCCCGAGATGCTGAGAAGGAGAGTTGTAGCTTGTAAAAAGCTTCAAAAAACCCCAGTGTCACACTGGGCATCCCATTGATCGTGCTAGACATATTTTTAAAAAGAAGGCATAACATCAAAAGCAGAAGAAATCATCTGCCATAAATACTGCACCTCACTCTGCAGTCACATTCAGGTCAAATGTATCCTGTTGTTACAGCACATATCATCTCAAGCATGCCCAGCAGTCACTCTTGCATTGCATAAATAAAAATATCCAGGCTCCACTTAAAATACTGGTAAGGAGATGCTCCTTGCAGTTACAGAAGGGGTGCAGTGTGGGGAGAAAACAGTATTTTCTTTAAACAGGCACGCTGCCCCTGAGCTGTGGGTTTGGCCCAGGAGTGAGAACCGGATGTTCTGAGGCAGCTCTTTGCATGAGCATCCCAGCAGACCTGGGGAAATCCTGGGAAACCCAGAAATCCTGCAGTGGCCCAGAGTACTGGAACACACCTCACAAAGTACCAGCTCATTCAGAAAACGCCCATGAGACCAATTCAGCTTCTGTGGTATTGCTTTTCAGACTGAATTCAAGGACTTACCTGCCACCTATCTTCGAACACTTTTGTGTCCTTGCACAAAAGTTACAAATTAAAGATTCCTCTCCCAAATTTCAATGCAAATAATTTTATTTTCTGTATATATTTATTATCAATACAGAAAAAGAGGTACAATAGCCTGGCTGTGTACATCTGTGCACCCAATCTACAAAGCTGAGTGCTTTTAGCTCTTATTTCAAATTTTGTGACAAAGTAAGGATGCTTTCTTTATTCCAACAGTGTATTGCCTCTTCCCCTCTCCTTTTAAATCTTCTGTGTAAAAGGTATTTTCTGAATTAGTCCTATTGTATTTCTCCCTCCACTCCACTCTTATTTTATTCCTTTTTTGTACAGGGAGCTTCTAGCTCAAACAGAAGGGGATAATGGGAAAGTTCTACAGTAAAATGCAATGACTTTTTTCATTTAGAAGTTAGAATTTTTTGGTTGGTTGGTTTTTGCTACAGGCTTAACAAAAATCGTTAGATTTCTTCAGGTGTAATCTCAGACTCTGGTAATATTAAGTCACAGTAGGTTGTTTTTAAAGTACTTTTGCACCCAGAATGGATTCAGCACACCATAATGAAAATGATTGGCTGGCTATTTCTAGGCGCTTGTTTTGAGTTGAATAAAAATAACCGTACTGAGATAAAATGTGGAACTCATTGAAGGACTGGGTCTAAAGCTTTTATTTCCAGGATTTCAGAAAGAATCTTAAATAAACTCTACACAATTTTTGTAGCTATTAAGCTGTGGTTATCCGCCACCCTTTTTCAGTCAGTGCAGGATACTACCTGTTTAATTTCTGCTGTCTGAATGCTCTGTAGGTCCCTCGAGACCTATGGCTGTTAATGAGATGGCTCTTGCATTTCCCTTTTTAAATAAGTGTTTTCAAACAATTCCCATGGTAAAGAGAGAATGAGGATCAAGACTAAAACAACAATAGTTTGCTTACTGCCTGTGAGCAGTTGAAGACAGAAAGCTTTCAGCCTTGTCACCACGTATCTTGTGCTTTCAAATGCTGCCCTGATCTGTTTTGAAGTGCACTGCCCAGAACTGAGAAGAAAACCATGTGTTTTCAGAGACAGAAATGAAAAAGTTTTCTGTGTCTGAGAGAACGTTTCAAACACTGCACAAAAATGAGTGAAGGAAAGCAAATGCCCCTGGAAGACTTCATTCCTCTCCTCCCCACCAAAGCCAATAGCACTTCAAAGAATATTCCCATTTCAATGGATACTTACTACATGTGTTCTAGCTCTTTTTATGGAAGCACTGCTGTTCTCAATAGACTTTTTTCATGGTAGTGAAGGCTTTTTCTGAAGGGTTTATTCTTTCTACAGGGATCGTTATTTTCTGTGACCCTCTGAATTTCTGGACCAGTACTCATTTGAAGCAGAAGAGTGATAGACCATTTCTAGGCTTATTCCAGAGGTGTTATGCTTTGGTGGTGGTAACTACCCTCTAACAGAAATAGTTCTTTATTTTGCAAGTGAGATTTGTCTACCGTGGGTAACTGATTGGATGTGAATTTAGACACAAGAGAAAGGAATAATTTAAATTTCAAATTTTAGACAAAGCTTTGAGTTCCTGATTTGTATTTGCAAGGTAGCACTCAAGAGCAATTTTTTTTTATTCTCCAAGCTGTCAGGTATTTTTCAGCATTTCTTCAAACTACTTGTGGATCCAAATCTTACAGTGCTCTAATATTGCCATTAATTTTTTTATTTTTACTTTTTTAAACATAAGTAACAGTGGAATTTTACAAGACACTTTACTATTAAGACAACGTATTTAAGTCTCTTGAAACTTAGGAACAGAGTCTCAGGTGAGGACAATGCACCAGTATTGTCCTCACTCAACTCCAGCTGATTTATTAGCAAGCTTGTTATCTTAAGACTTGGAATAAAACACTAAATAGTCATGTTTGATTCCTGGCCATGAGATACTAATGTATGAAGGTGAACTGTGCATTCACTCTCCTGCCTAATCTCAGGCCTTCCCTGTGGCTTTAACACAGGATGAGATTTAATAGCAAAAGAATTGCCTGTGAGCCCTGTTGTAATCAACTAAATCATAGAATATCCTGACTTTGATGATCCTTGTGGGTCTTTTCTAAGTCCAACTCCATGAAACAAGAGATTAGTTTTTTAAACATAATTATCACAAAACACGATGTGCAAGGATGATGAAGCCATCCCACATAAGCAGCTCACCTGGATATTATTAGCATCTACCTCTAGGCAAACACCAGAAAAAGGAGCAAAAGGGTAGAAAAATCAAGACTGTGTGTGAGGCTAAAAAGCAGAACTAGAATCACCTCTGTCCCTGGACCCCGTATGAGGTATAACAGTGTTGCTCTTAAGAGAGCCAAGAACATTGAAAGTTGGAATTTTTGCATGTAAAGCGCCAGGTGTTTTCATTTAAACTGACTGTCAGTAAGATGCATTCCTAGTAAAACGTGCCATTGAATCTTTCATATTTTTGGGATAGGAGACTGCTTACTGCATGCCCACCCAACACAGATCTGTATCTGGCACTGCAGACTGTCATAAACATTCTCTGAACTTCAAGGATGATCTAATGGTCCATGGCTGCCCACACAGAAATAAAATATTCCCCTGTAGCCATTAGTACAGGGACATGTGGCAAATGATGGCTAAGCAGAGGGACCACATGAGTCTGAAAACTCAGAGCTAGATGAAGATAAAGAATTTCACGTTCCATAAGCAGTAATAGCAAAAAATAAGAAAAGGAACATAGAGTGTCACATCAAAGAAAAATATTTTGACAGACTGTGGAGAAATTTTCCAGAGAGATTTCCAATTGAAATGTCACTGCTTTTAAAGCAAATGTAGGAAAGCATTAGGAGACAGTCTGATAAAGTAAAAACTCTGACTTCATGAGAAGTGCCAACCACTCCCAACTTCTGGAGTTAAGGGTGAAGCACACACACCAGAACAAATCCACAAAGGCGCCTCTGCACCATACCCTCCTAAGCCTTCCTCCTGCTTACAGCAAAGGAAAGACAAACTGGCACTCTCACATATCAGAAACCAGCTCCTTGAGTGCTTGCTTAACAGAGTCCAATGCCTCACTGTCAATTCCTGTAAGGACAGAAAACTGATGTAACAGCAAATACTCCAAAAATACCAAAGCCTGACCACCTTTCATTTGACATTATAACAGAAATGCTCCCTTGTGTAAGCACAATGCACTCCTGAGACTTGTATTCCCATTAGCTATTTTATTCTACAAAAGATAAGTACATCAAGATATTAAATTCCTTCCTGGTAAAACTTGCCCTGGCAGCATTATCTCAGGATATTTCTGAGCAGTTTTGCTTACCTGACCTTAAGAAAGGACCCTCTTTGCTTAGCAGAAGTCCATAATAATCACTTGAAATAATGATTTGCTCTTCCTCCCTAACTATTGCTGTATTCAATTTCAGTTTGAAGTGCAGTACCTTGTCATGATAGCTGGAAATAGAAATAAGCAATACAGGTCATTGCCAAATTTTTGCTGTGCTCTTACACTAAGTAGGAATACATTTACAAAATTACATATAAAAATAAGAAAATACATGCAATCAGGTTTTGGTTTATATGAAACTATTACCATGTTTTCAAAGATAAATGTCTCCCATTATTACGTGGCCTACAACTTATATGGAACTGTTCCCCATGAAGCTTTAAAGAGCACTGATGAATTGATACACAGGGAAGTTTAAGCATTTACCATCATTTTATGTAATTACAGTCCACCATACCAGTATTTTGTTTCTCCACAAAACAAACTGCAACAGAACAGAGTTTCAGGGAGACAAAGCTTCTCTGCCTATCATTTGTGTGTCTGTGCTGCACAGCCTTGAGAAATAAGAATGTCTGGTGAGCCACAGGATGTCAACATCTGGGCTGCTGCCACTCCATCTATAGCTGGCTCATCTGGGCTACCAATAATGTCCCTGAGATTTCCTCTTTAGGATTTCCCAGAAGCATCACATCTATCACACAGCATTTTCCTGTCTTAGATTCACTCTTTACAGAGCACAATTAAGACACCAAGAACAGACAGAAGGTGAAAGCTCTTCACAGATTTCCAACTATACTCAAGTCTGTCCCTACCCTTGAGCAGAACTGTGGCTCCAGGAGAAAGGATAAGAATAACAGAAGTAACAGAAGAGTTGGCTTCAAAATCTGGGTAGAATAGTTTTATGGACAATATGTATATCCATAAATCTGTGTCCAAGCCTGTGACAAGAATGTGCCCCTCTTGATCCATATCAAGAGATTTTTAAGATACGCTTCAAAGGCTTGTTAATAACTTCATGAATAAATCTCCTCAATCTGGTACATTTATACTTCAGGATTATACCAGAACAAACATCCATAAACACTTCAGGCTGAAGTCTTCCATCTCCACATGCCATGTGTATGCACATATCCTCTTTAAAAACTAACATATTGCCTTTCATCATCTCATCTGCAGTAACAAAATTTGTGTAAAATCAAAGTGACCTTATGGTCAAAGGTTCAGGCTCTTCTTCCAGATACTGTGAAGTAGTTGCTTCAAAATTCCAAGTATTCATATAGATGTGTTGGGAAAGCCTGCCTATTCATCTGGGTTTGGTTTGGGTTTATTATTTTTTCACATCAAGCCACATGGTTGCCATTATTGTAAAAATTTGAAATTATGGAACATATAAGGAGGTTTTTCAAAGCGGCTAGAATAATGAGTCAAAATCCACTAATGTGAAAAGGAGCAAGACATGAATGTCATGAAAATACCTGAAATTAAATAACAAAAGGAAACATATTACTTTAGGAAGAAAAACATCCCACTCAAATTTTTAAATATACTGCTGTCTTCAACCAAGTTTTACAGCTATAACCATACATCAAGAATAATAAAATACACTCCCCACATATTCTGTATCCAAGGTACAGCTGATCTGAGTAAATCCCATAGCACAATAGAAGCATTAGTCTTGAAAATTTGTTGTTCCTTCCCTGCTGTAACTTCTGAATGTTTCAGGCCACACATATAATACATTTGTAAACTGTAAATTCAAACTCACAATTAATTTATAATCTTGGTTTAATCTGTGTTATTTTAAAAGATTAATGAGTCTAAAAAAGCTTATAAGAATAGAAAAATGCAAATCCTCTGTTAAAATAGAAGCAAAATCCAGGCCTGAAAACTTTTGTTGGCCGTGGGTGATTTACTCTGGATAAGCCTGAGGAGTCTTTCCAATGTATCCCTTGATACAGCTAAATATTATTGCAGAAGCTACAATAATATATGCATTACTGTCCCCTCACTTGGCTCCCAAGGCTCATATTGCTATTCAACTCGGCCACTTGGCATGCTAATAAGAGTCCAGAAAATGGTAATTACCCTTAGGGACTACATTCAAAAGCTGCCCTTGTCATTAAAGAGGCTCGCTCATAGCCCAGGTTAGTTCACATTTAAAAGGAAACCTTATGCCATTTGCCAGACTCCTGAAACTTCCAAAAGAGCATTATTTGATTAACAACCTTTACTTTTTATTGCTGTTGATTCTTGAACCCTGAGTAAATAAAATCACAAAACATTGACAGCGTAATTCTAAAAACAACTCAGCTAAAGCAACAACTGCTATTTGTTCAGAGAAAGCCTAGAATGCTAAATATACTTTAAATATTCAAACAAATATGAACAGTGGAAAGCTGCCAAGATTCTATAAATATCACCCAGGTAAGGCCAACCTTTGATCCTGCCCTCTCTCACATGGCCATATCCACACAGCAATAACAGCAAAAAAAAAAATAAAAATTATTTGTAACATAGCAACCCTGGAGATGATTGCCAAAAGCACTCTTAAGAAGCACCATACTCAACCCTCACCTACTTGTCAGCATCCATGGGACTTAAGAAGTCAGGTTACACACTCTCATACCTATAAATCACTTGCATTTGTGAGACAAGCTCCACATGGGGACTTTTTTCCAGGACAAACATAACCCAGAAGAGTTGCAGTCAACTTAAAGTTATTCTTAATTATAAAATTACAGTTACTTCTCCCATGTAATTCTCAGCCTTTTGATTAAGACACTGGCAAATTTCTAATTCTGCAGTCAGTACAGAAATGGTCACATCACAAATAAATGCTCAAAAGTTTTTGAAAAAATTAGTATTTGTGCTTAAACTTAAAAAGCTTTAGAGACTTACTATTATTCCCCAAAAGACCTCTTGTTATCAAAATAGCCAAACAAAATGCAATTTAAAATCACAGTAGACAGAGATCAGTGCTTTTATTTAAAAAACTATTATAAATCAGGTTTGCAATGCTCATTTATAGATGATGAAGCACCATGAGCATCACACAGGTGACTAATGATTACTGAGCAAATTAGCTAGGTCAAGTGGATTATTCAGGTGTTGTCATCTATCATCCTTTATCTCCCTCAAAATAGCATGACTTAATCTTTCATCTCACATAGCCTCCCCTTAAGTTAATCAAATATAATCAAAATGCAGGCCATAAAACACAACAGACTAAAAATGAAATCAACGCTAATATCTCTCTCAAAGTAAAAGATGTTGTTAAGAACACCTTGTCTCCTTCTAATCTGATTTTCTTCTGAAGCACAGGCAAAACGTACTAAATGATTTGTACTAAATGTCTGAAAAATAGAGAGTAAAGGTGCTTTATGGGGACAGCCTGCAATAGGTTGTCTTAGGCAAACAAGCTGCCATGAAAAGATAGTAAAATTTGTAAAATAATGTCTAGAAAGCACAGTTTATTCACTTAGAGAAAGCAGAAAATCATTGATATTCATAAGGTCTGTTTATGCATCTAGAATATTTTGCTGTTTTCATGAAATCTTCATGTTAACAAACATGCTACTGTAGATGGGCACAGGACAATGACCTTTGTTACCAAACTCAGCAATGCAATGTCCAGCCTTCCACAGGACGGACCCTTGTCTTGTTCTGTAATCAATTCTCCCATTTTCTGGCAAATTCCTCTCTGTCCTCACTTCTGCCCTTTGGTTGCTTCATGAACTTTCTAGGCTTCTCTTTCCTAACAATTTATTCTCTTCAACCATCAAGAACACGCCCAACTGAAGAAAAAGAACCCTCTCATTTACAACAGAGATTTTTTTTCTGCATTCTTATGCAATTCCTTCAAGAGGGCACATATGCTCTGAGGTATGTATGAGACTGAGCTGAGCAGGAAGCCACACCAGAAAGCAGAACCTGTCCTTATCTAGGGCAAAATCCAAAGATTAATTTTTGTGATACTTGTATTCAATTAAACCCATAGGGCAGAGAGGCAGATACAACCTCTGGGGGAATCACTTCCATCTGAATGACCATCCAAACTGCATCCTTACTGTAAAACCTGCCCTAATAATTCCTTTCTGTTTCTGGTTTCTGCTCCATCTAAGCATCCTAGTCGCATAATGGGTTAGGAATTTTGCTGCCATGCTTCGTTGAACTACGCTGGTAAACTTCAGAAGCAGGATTCTAGGTTTGAATTCTATGCTAGTGTTTAACTAAAACTGTATTCCTTGGCTTTTGATAGCACTTAGCTGTAATGCTCCTAATGAGTTCTGTCATTACTGGGCTCATTACCTCCTCAGCTGCGGAAGTTTCAAAGTCAAGTCTGCAGGAGAAGAGCCTTGCCAACCACTGCAGCTTGTGTCACAAGTAAAACCAGCACTACTTATGGAATACCGGCTGAACTTCGGAGCAGGGGAGCTGAGAGCCAGAGGACCTGAGACACAGAAAGCAACATTAAGGCAGAGTTTTAATGACAAAGGTTACAGAGCCTCATACAGCTCTAGCTTTTCTAAATGTGTTCAGCAAGCAAGGGATGAGTTTTCCCCCTGGGACTTCAGGGTAACAGAGCTGGAAACAAATAAATGATCTGATGCTGTGGTCATTGTGAGGAGTTTGATTTTTGGTGGTCTGTAGACAACAAAGTATACACCAAAGTCAAGAAAATGCAAAGTATTTTAGAAAGCATCTTAGTTTCAAAGAATAGAGAACTATTTCCAAGCTGACTTTGTAAAGAGGTATTAGTTCCTAGTACCTGCCTAAAGTTGCATGGACTGCCTGACCAAGCAATGAAACGTTAATGTGCACATAAAGGAATCAAAGATAAACATTACTAAGCTGGCTTTAGTTGGTTTATCTATTTGGACTTTTTGATCACACCATTAATAAACCACTTAAAATTTTGGTAAAGACTTCCATACACCAAAAAATACATAACTGGACCTGTAAGACCTATTTTACCATAATTTCTCTTCTGCATAATTTTCTTATGAAGAAACTGAAATCACCGTCATCATCTCAGCATTCACTTTACATTTATTTTAGCTTTGCATGTTTATCTCCATATAATTTTGCATATGTCTATAAAAAAAAATTACCATGACAATCTGGTTTAGAATCGGGAACTGAATATAGATCATTGACTCAATTCTTCCACTTAACTAATGCTTCATTTTGATTCAAAAATGTTAAGTTTCATTCTGTCGTGCATATGCTGTCAACACAAGCTCTCTTACCAAGAAAACATCTGTCAGGACCACAGGGATTTTACTATTATCCACCACTTCCTTGTAAATGTATGGTCAATACTATGACAAGAAATCTCTCAATAAATATGCAGTGGGGAGATAAATTGCCAGAAAGTTGGGAGAACCAGCTGTCAATACAATTAGAGACAAAGGAGGACTGGAGCTGGTCTCGGAGGATTATACAGCCATTTGGGAATTGATTTCCTTGGGGGTTACTGTTCAGAGCTTTTTATCACAAAATCAGCCCATTTGTTGAGAAATACCATTTGTCAGCTCTTTTCTACATTTACATGCATTATTTCTGCCTCTCCCTGCCCAGGCTACTATTCTCTTTTTTAAGATTGTCTCTATAAAAATGTACTTAACTGTACATTTTCTCTACAAATATACAGATTTTTATTTATCCAGTTGTAATGGCCCAAAGTATAGGCTTTTAGATGTAAACTGAAAAACAGGACAATATTCTTAATGCAAGAAATCCCCCACTTCTCTGTTCCCATACTCAGGTCTATGTAAGAGGAAAGAAGGCTGTAAAGAGAACACAGAATAGAAATTTGTCTCTGGGAAATAATGGAGATCACAGAAGATGCACCATGAGAAGCAGATAAAATGAGAACTTCCTCTGTCTCTCTCGCCTTGCTAATTATCAAGTAAGAATAATTCTGCTAGGCAAAACAGTACAGCTTTCCAGCTTTCTCCCCAGAAAATCACTGCATGCCTTCCTCTTTGCTGAAGAGCTGAATCTTCAGTCCTCTCCATAGTAGCTTGCTTTCAAGGCTTTCAGGCTGCACATGCTAGCAGAAGAAATCCTCTTGCAGAAAAAGTTCCCTTTGTCCTGCAGACATCAGAGTTGGTCAGAACTCTTCTGACGGAACAGCTTTAGGGAAGTAAATGCCAATTTGAAAGAATCTTAGCACGCTGGAGAAACATATTGATTGTGTCAAAATTCCAATGTCATTTAGTGGAACCCTGCCCAGTTTCATATCTACTCATCTTCCTACCTCCTCAGCCAATATTTCCAGGCTCACAATGAAAATAAAATGCAAAAACAAAGATAAATTAGAGAAAGTTTTGGATCAAAATTAAGGAGTTGTTCCAAAACCTATGTAAATGAATTATCTCAGTATCTTAAGAACAGCATTACTTCAGAAGTGATATAGCAGGGTAGTTTACTATGGTTTTTCTATTATCTCAGACCCTCATTTTTCACATTTTGGAATTCTGACTACAAGGAGAATTCCCCATTCTGCCCAGCCACTGCTGTTCCTAAACCATACCAGTCCCCTTTGTCTTTGAGATTGTGTCCTCAGTTGCTCACAGTCAGAGGTGTCTGAGCAAAGCTTCCCATCACAACCTGCAGCGGCACCCGCTCCATGAATAGTCTTGAAAATTGCAGGAAACACCATTCCAAAGCATGTTCATCTTGGGACTGCTTCAAATGGCAGTACTACAAGGGGTAGTACTGTTCTTGGTTATGCTAAATGCCAAACTAACACTTAACTATGAAATACAAGAACACAACTGTACCAGATCACATCAGGGCTTGTGCTCTTACACAAAAGTTTAGAGGGTCCTGGACTGAACAGTTCTGACCCAGCTGAGCTTTCAGCTCATTCATCCTTCACACATTTATTTCTGCCATAAATTCACCTTCATTGCTTTTTCCTGTTTTCTACATTTTTGTAGAACTATCATGCCTCACTTCTTGTTTATTATAATTACAACATTATTGCTATGTCACAAGCAAACTAAGGAAAATACAAATCCAAGTAGGATTTAAAGTGAAAGACTAAGAAGCACTAACCCATGCTGGGCTAAATGCCACTGATATTAATTAAATTCTCTGTGTTTAAGCTACAGTGCTCTGTGCTTCTTGGAATTGATCTTTTCCAGCTCATTTGTTGCTGACTGAACGCACAGCATGCCAACCATCCCTCTGCAGCAGCACGGATCACCTTGTTATCAGCTGCCATTAAACAACTGGTAGACAATGTATTGGGAATCTCTCAATATGTAATTTATTCATCTCTTCCACTTCTGTTTTAAACCTAATGCACTGTATCCTTCCCTTTTTCACTGTGATTACCATTCATTAACGTATAGCATTTGGGTTTTGTTAACATGACAGCCTTGCGGTTCTACATCACTGTTGTGATCCATGACCTTACTATTTAGTCCATAATCTCAAACTCAGCTTTACAAGAAACAAGAGCAGCTTGAAATGTCAGTAATTTGTAAGGTGAACAAAGTATCAGATCCATCAAGTGCAACACGTGCAAAACAAACAGTGGTATTTAGGCGTCTGAACTAAATGCCAGCAATCACAGAATACAAATGTAATTTCATAATCCGTCTCAAAAGTAGCAGTCTAGTACAACATTCCAAAGCCCTCTCCCAGCCACCCTCCATCATTTGTACCATCTTATTCCCTCTTCCCTTTATCTGCCTCCATCTGTCTTGTTTGCCTCCTCTCCTGTGTCCTACCTGCAGTTAAAAGCTAGACCACACCGACCTAATCTGTCAGGTGACTGAATTCCTGCAGCCCATCTCAGAGGGTTGTGCTGTACTTGAGCCATGTTCAATATGTTGAAAAGGAACACTGTACAGAACAGCACTACCTGTAGACAGAGCTGTCCAGGAGCTGGAAGAGAGCCTTGCTGGGGCAGCTGCAGCCTCTTCCTTTCCTACATGCTCCCTGCTCACATCTGTCGTGTGCTGCGCTGTCTGCTGCTCAGAGTAGGACTCTTCTCTCTCAGGTGGAAATCCCAACTACACAAATGCACTTTAACATCAGAGAAAAACCCCATTTCTAAAACACTGTTTTTTGGATAAACTGTATCCAGAAGAGAGTCCTTCCTCCTGAGTACAAAGCTCATAATTACTGCCTTTTATGTAGGCAATTAAATGTTACTAAAGATGTGAAGATGAAACTGAATTCTATCCCTGCTTTCTTGAGGACAAAAACCTGGAAATCTTTGTGTGCTTTGGTACAAGATTTTTCTGGATTCTGTTTGCATGGAACATGCCTAATAACAGTTGTTCAATTCCATATGTTCCAAGTAGTCTGTGACTGAACAGTTTTCTTAGAGATAAACAAAAATTCTTAAATTCTAATTAGATAAAATGAAAAATAAACCTTGACATGTTTGAAAGCTTTCTCTTAATTGAATTGGGATTAAAAAATCAAGAAAAGATAAGAAACAGAAGGGGGTAAAAAAGGTAATGAAAATCTGCACCACACAATACTCTGAAAAACAACCACACCCACAAAACACCAACCAACCAGGGACCACAGAAGAGATACAGAGGATTTATCAGAGTAGCAACACAAACACGTCATTGCACAATATATTCTTCCCCAATACTGTTCTATATATGCTGTCTACACAGCTTTCAAAATGGTAACTTTTAACTCTTTCTCAGCTTTTCCAAGAAACACCAGAATGGCCTGGCAACTAGAATCAACAGTAACTACTCTTTTCCATGTTAAGTGAATAAAAAAGCCTCTAGAATTTTCCATAAGTATTCAACTGCTTAAATAACAGAGAAAGGTTTACATCTCACTCTTAACACCCTTCTCCAGGTCTTGGTCATACTTGTTATGCTTCACCCACTTAACTCCTCTGGTGGACTTAATGTAAATTATGTTTCACTTGCACAATTTTAGCCCCATTTGTGACAAAAATGTATTTTTCCTAAAGTAAAATATATACTGAAAATAATAGGAACTTTTCTAAAATTCTGAAGAAACAGTAGCTACTTTATGACTCTGAAATTACCAGCTTATTACCTATTTATAGCCTGAAAGACTCAGAATGTAAAGCAATTTACAAAGGTCTCGTTACTCTTCATTAGATTATTAATGATTTTTGTGGTGGTTGATCTATTAATTGCCAAAAAAATTCATGAGCAACAACAAAACTAACTAGACAACAATTTTACCGTTATTTGCTTGGCTTATCCATAGTATTACACCCAAGTACTGCTACAGAGGTAAATGTTTTACACTCTATTAAGAACACCAATTTTAGTGCCATTGATGAAGTAAAGCAAAGAATTAAGTCTACTGAAAGTGAAAAAAAAGAAGAGTACAGAAAACACAGGAGTAGCACAGAACAGCCTGAAGGCCCCACACGAGACCATGTCTTACTATGGAAAATCTCAAGACTTGATTAGCAGTACTAGTACATTTTCTTGTGTACTAAGATCTGTATATATCTTGTATGTAAGCTCTGTATCTCAGAAAAGAAAAATATGGAGGAATTACAGCAAATTACTGAAAGCAAGAGACAACTGATCAAATTTGGGCAGTATGGAAACAAAGCTAGCTAGCTGCGCCTCAGGTAAATAAAAAAAGAATATACCATAATGCTGAGAAATCTGTGCACTGAAAAAAATCAGGTCTCCACTCAAAACTTTTTGGAATAAATCTCAATCAGTTTAAATTACACTTGATGCAATTCCTTTTTCCTAAAACTCTTGATATTAACTTCTGCATTTTACTAAATTACATACAGGTACTATGCTCTGCATATGAATCACTTACTATGATAAGCTGTCTGCATTAATTTAAATTTTATTTAACTGGATTAATCCTAATAGTCTGTTGTGACAATTAAAAAAGCTTTCTCAAAGACAAAATATGATACATTAAAATGTGTTATCTTTTCCTGGCATCTCCAAACTTAATAAAAATTACTGTTCAAGGCATAGAAAAAGAACATGAAAAAAATATTTATCCTCAAGAATATAAAACCACACTGGAGCTCATAAGAACCAGTTTTGATTTGCACAAACTGCTGGTTGACTCTCAGACCAACAAGATACCCTTTAAGTATTTTTCTATTTTTCTATTTTTCTAAGAAAGCCTAAATTTTCACCCCAAGTTGAGCAGTTAACTGTGTTTTAGAAAACACACTTTAACTTAAAATGTACTTAACTTAAAATGTACCACATTCAGTGGCTGCTAAGCAGAAAATAATTCATTTGGGCTCTGCTTACTGATGTTCAAACGCTGCAGGGTGTAACTCAAACCCAGTATTTATGTAGGTTTGAATTTGCACAAGCAGTTCACATCTTTGAGCTCTCAAAGCTGAACTGGGCATTTGAAAAATTTTGACAGTAATGATTTGAAATGTGCTTTCTTAGTGGCTAATCAATGAACTCAGTATCAGTTTTGGCAGTATTGCGACATAGGATATGGACCAGTGATCTTCTCATCCAGGAGTTTCTTAAAAGATCTTAGAGAACAAAGGTAACTTTGTGAAAAAGTCGTCTACATGCAGCTATAACTCCAGTTAGCATCAGCTGCAACTCCATTTATTATTAAAGGACTGTTATTCTGTACAGTATTTATACAATGACTGTATAAAAAAACTTTACCTACCCTTAAATTTTAGAAAGGGCTATTAATACTGCAGTAAAGGTATGTGCAATGGCAAATCAGGCTCAACAAACCTGAAACCTAAGGACAAAGAAAAGCAGCCTGGTGATATGGAAACAAAGGGGAAATAGGGAAAAGTGTGAAATGTGGTATGAAGGTACTAAATGAAATTGGAAGAAAAATTTCAAGCTGCAGACAAGCACTGACAAAATTCCACTAGGGTTTATATCCAAGATTGCATATGGTGGAAATGGAAGAAAACACTTTTCTATGCTTTCAAAAAACCCATCACCTATTGAATAGTACAATTTTCTGCATTGACAGTAACTGTAGCAACAAGGAATAAATGTAGGAAAATCATCTGTGCCCACAGCAGGAACAGAACATCTGTGCATCAAGTCTTCAAATTACCAAGCTGTCAGCTCTGAAGATGACTGGATCATTAAAAGACCTGTAACACAAAGAATACCATCAGAACCTGGAAGTTTTCAAATGGCATCTAAAATCCTGCATGAAGCTTTGAGAACTAACATCACTCTTCCTACTAGAAGAAACTATAATCTTGTGGCAATGTTTGTAGTATTTCTTCTACAACAGCCCTTCCTAATGACAAAATTACTGTGGTTAGGCTAAACAGTAAACAAAGCAGCAGAGAAAGGGTCTCAGCAAAGAAGCTTTACAGGAGAAAGCCAGAACAAGCACCTTTTCTACAGTGAGGTTCTCAGTACAGCATAGGGGTACATCCCCATCACATCCTGAAAACCTAAGCATATAACACATTGCCAGCAGAAAACAGTATCTGGAGACCCCCACAGAAATTTAAGCATGCAAATGTTTATCATCCTTGTATTTCCAAGAAATACCCTAACTTATTTTGCAGTTCATGGGAGAATATTTGTTACTAGGTATCCCAAGCACTCAGCAATTAGGTGGCAGCACTCTACTGCAGTTGCTTCCAGATCTGTTCATTTTCTTAACTGCCACTTAAAGCCTAAATGATGTCACCCCCCTGCCCAAATGGAGGGACTCGTGCCAAAACCAGTTTCCCTAAAATCCCTTCAGAAATAGAAGCAACAGCTTCTCATGAAGTAAAAGTTCTAAAAATCAGAGGCATAACATCACCAAAATTCCTTTGTGTCCACACTATCACAATAGAGAGATTTGAAATTAGATATTAATACCATTCCTGCTCTGCCATTAACTGACTGACTTGGGGCAAATTAAATGTTTCTGTCTCTGCCATCTTTTTCATTGACAGGTCAATCCCTGCACAGTACAGAGGAACATTGGCTGACGTGGCCACAGTACTTGTAAAGCACACTGATCAATAAATCAACCTTTAGAATATTTTAGTAGAGATTTTTTTTTCCCCACAAGCCCTGTACTTAAAATTCTGAAAACACAGTGGTTCATTTTCAAAGCATTAGGAATCACAAACCATCCCTGTTTCCACCTCACTCTTCTTTGCTTTATTTCTGGGATCAGTGCATTCCTCTATATGCATCACCCTTCAAAACTGCTCCAGTCTTCTGCAGCAGAGAGTCAATAACAAAGCATTTGAGAAATCAAAGGTAGCTGTTATGTTCATAGGCTTGTAAAAATCAATAAGTAACTTACATTTTTAAAAGCATTATTGATACAATTAGAATCTCTTCACAGAGATTCTGTTGACAGGTTTTGTTTCATTTCTTTTCTTATTGCCTGGCAACATGACCTGTATATCTCCTGGATGAGTGACACAAAAAAACTGGTTTTCCTGTGAAATAAAGTATCTGATGTTGGCTCTCCAAGACTCACATCCAGGATTATCAAAACTTGTTTCAAACTGGTCTTTGCTTGTTAGTGAAATTGATACAGCACCATCAATTTTACTCTACAGACCACATTTAAAAGCTTGCACTGGCAGCATAGGGGGTTTCCAATATGCTAAGCACCACTATTGCCACCTAAGTAGCAGCTGATTTTTCCTAAAAAATGATCAGGGTTAGACACAAGGAAGGAACACCAGGAATTTTGCGTATCACCTTACTGTTTTTTCCTTCTGATATTTTACAGTTACTAAAATAAAGGTCAGGCTGGAAATACTTATCTATTTCCAAATGGCTAAAACATTATTTCATTTTGGCAAGTAAAACTCATCTGTAAAGTACAAGTGCCTCCTTTAAACCAGTCACGTACCTTATGAGCTATTATTGAGGACTGCTCTGTGGTCTGCTCTGTCAAGGTTATCTATAATGCCCCAATGTGAGGCCTTGAGCCTATGTAGAAAAGACATGTACTTTAACAATCCACATCACTTGAAACCTGGTGCCACTGGAGACTGGATTTAGTTGCTCCTTGCCCTTAAATGATTTCAAAATCAGGAAGACTTTTGCATTTAAGGAGCAGTCAACTTTTCTTAAACAAAGCTAACATATCAAGAAATAAAAGATGGAGATGAGACAGCATGGTTTACTACAATGTCTGTTCAGGTCTAAAGCTAGTAAAGGACAATAAACAAAAATAACAGTTGCAACCTATGCACAATCCCATCAAAGGATTTTCATGCCAAAAATCAGGCAGAAGCAATAAGGAGTCGGTAAGTTCTCAATTTAAAAACTATAATTATATTCCATGATCTTGTTATAAGCAGAAACAATAAAGCCATCTAGCTAATGGCTTCAGTTCTTAGTTTGGTTACTGTTCAACCTCCTCAACTTTCGGAGCTTAAGTCATACCCTATTAGACAAGAGGACAGGTACACTGGGACCTGCACATGGAAGCCAAAATCAAGCCCTCATTCATTTTTACAAGTACAAGCCAAAAACATGTTCTTTCAGTATTCTGCTAGCAAGTACCAATGTACTTTCAATGCAGAAGTTCACACTGAACTGGCTGTTCATAACTTGTGTCAGCTTTTAACAACCCCGAGCAGGAATCAGAACATACCATGCAGCCTTAAGAAGAAATATAAACACATAATATTCCGAAAACTCCAGGTTGTAAGTTATCAGTAAAATTGGAGATTCTCTAATTCCATCAATTAAGCCAAAATGCAGCAAATAGCATGTTCCAAATGAATAAGAAATCAGCACAGAACACTAGCACATGTCAGCACAAATGCACAAAACTCCCCATGCTTGTAAAGTATATCCAGAAACTTAAGATCCTAAAAAAGCAACATAAAAGAGGCCAGCAAGCAGATACCTTTGTCCACAAACTGTCCCTCACTCAGGCAAGAGCATTTCAAACCCTGCAGTCCAGTGTCAGTCATGCATTCCACAACTGCGTGGCACAGGTGGGCCTCTGATGCACACGGAACACTGAGCTGCTCCAGCAGGAACAGGCACTGCAATGTGGCACCAGCAGCTTGTGTGGGAATTTCAGTCTCCTTGGTGCCAGATGCTTACTTAATGACTTACTTTAAGTTTCTTTCTTACAGGTGGGTAGGGAAGCTACGTTTGGTAAGGTTATAATTCCAGAGTAGCATGTGGCATGGGGACAAACTCCTTCAACAAATTTGCTCAAAAAACTTTTGTGCTGATGCTCACCTTGGATTTATGAACTGAGCATTCTTGATTTAAAAAAAACAGGAAAATAAAGAGCTCTGCTAGATCATGACTGCCTAGCTCTTCCCTTTTTATATGCAATATGTAATATGTGTGTGTCTATACAGAGCATACTCTAAGCCAACAGCAGTGCAGCCACAGTATGCATCAGTATATTACATAATCATCACATACACAGTGTGCAGACTCTAGATGTGCACGGCAATTCTCACAAGCACCGTCTGTTTGCCTTTAAATGGGAGCTGCAAGCTGCGGCAGCTGGCTGCAGAAATGCCCTCTGCTGTTGGGATGAGTCCCCTTGGGTCACCTCCCCGCCTGCCTCTGGCACAGATGCATTGCTGCCTGGTGCCTCCTGGAGCAGGTGACCTTCCCTTGGTGCCATGCTAGAATGGCAAGTGGCTACACGTGCTCTGCTTTGTGCCAATGCTCAAGCAAGACTCACACCAGCATGAATTTGAGTAATTCTCTGCAGCTTTCCCCTGAACTCCTTTCATCGGCAGACTTTGATGTCATTCTTTTTAAAAATTAATGCGTTAATGCTCTGAGCAAAAAGACCTTGGCAGGGAATAAAACTAGTTCCAAGGTTTTCTCGTGCTCATTAGCTTCTTTCTAAATATTTCCCATTATCTTGTGATTTTGTTAAGTACAAACCCTAATGCTGCATAGAATTACTTTATATCATCCCTTGCCTACTAATAGGATTATAATTATTATGAAGAACTAAACCATGGACTATCAGTGAGACAATGGACAAGAGAAACAAAAAAGACTCTTCTTTCTTTTATATTTAAAAAGAGACAACCACCACAAACAATGAAAGCAACTAAAGGTTTTAAACATTTTCTATACACGCATATATGGAGCCAGACAGCCCACAAACCGCCAAATTGTTCCACAACACTGTTATACACACTATACAGTTTCTCTGGCTAAAAAAATCTCTAAATTTCCATTAATCAAACAACTCAAGCTCACACAAGCTTGAGCATGAGGCTTTTCTGCCCTGAATTCAAAAGCAGACAGCCAGCTCTGGCGTTACCTACCCAAATGACATCAGGTACCCAGTAAGTAAGCTTGTGCTTAGCAGTGTATGACGCCAAGAATTGATGTAATCTGACATGCTCCTTAGTACCACCTAGCTGCCTATAAAATGCTGCTTTGATTTCACAGAGAACACGTGTCAATATTTCAATAGTTTGTCATTTACACTATCTTTCAACAAAAAAACCCCGGGAATTAGAACTACTATGTGTTTTCTTGAAGAAACTGACAATTTTAAAGACTTGATACTATTGAAATTTAGAAAGCATTTCCTGTTTAGCTGTCCAAACATGCGATCTCTGTATGTTTAACTGCATTCTTTCAGAAACAACCTGTATTTCACAACAGTCCTATTGTTCCAAAATAACTTAATATAACACAGCATGGTTATTCAGAAGTACAAAAAGATAAAATCATTCACTGCTTAAAGGCAGTGATAGCAGTGCAGGGTTAAAACTCAGCAAAACAGTCCTCTCGGTCATGTCTGCCAAAACTAATTCTTCTGCTCAACTGCCCACAGGACAAAAAAATGCAGTAAACAAATTATCATAACAATAATAAGTGAATGACTTGCAGCTAATGTCTTCTCTACTGTAGTTACCTTTAAGTCTTAGAATCCAAAAAAGGAACAAGTAAAGATGCTTTGCAGCTTCGTGGTCAGGTCCACATTTTGCTGCTTTTCTGTTGAACAGCCAAGGTTATGCAGGGAGCACTTCCCAGTCCTCCTGCCTTTCTACAGTGTACCAGCACCTACTACAGCATCTGCACAGAGGAATGGAACACAATACAAGAGTCCTTCTGGCTGGATTTATTTCTGACCCATATTAAGCTCTGTATGAGATGATGCCTTGGGAAGGCTGACCCGGAACAGAGACTGGACAGAGCTAAGAGAATAAAGTAGATATTTATTAAAAGGCCTTTA